>CATKHJ010886726.1:0-51168 GCA_949750685.1 Vernicia montana
AAATATTAAGTATAATCATCATTGACATGTATTAACCAAAGAATAATATCAAGATTCAAAATAATACTCATCATCAATTAAAGTCATGACATTAAAGCTCAAATTCTCATCACAGTGGCTGAAAGTATTCCTAAAAACCTATAGCTAGACTCAAAACCCAAAAAATTTTAGACACTTTTTTTTTAATCTCAGAAATTTAAGATGCGTATCAATAGCACAAAAGTAACTTTTTACTCAGCCATCTCTTTTTTCCTTTTTTTTTTTTTTAAAATGGAAAAGAAAATCATAAAAATTAAAGATGCGTATCAAGAGTACAAAAGTAACTCTTTACTCAGTCATCTTACATTTAATGATTCAGACTTTAAACTTTGGAACAACAAAACTTTTTTTTTTAAATGACAATTATCTCCTCCCCAACCTATTCGAGACATTGTACCCAATGTCTACTATAGATAAGTAAAGAGTAAAAGACTTCGCTTGATCTAGTGTTATTAAAGCAACAGAAAAAAAAAATACTGTAAATAAAACTATAAGAGTTAAGAAAGTTACAATCGGAGATTCAGGTCTAGTACATGCTTTTTACTACTACTGTCCTTGGGGTGCCAGACCACCTGTGCCATCAATATATCAAGTTCGGGTACAAAGTTTTGCAGTTGGTCAATCAATTAATCAGTAGTTGAAGTAGAGACTATGATGCGTCGACTTGCTTGTGTCATAAAACCATGTTCCATAGCATGATTAAGAAAAGATAACAAACCATCATAAAAACCGTCAACATTAAGTAACCCCAATGGCTTTTTATAAAGATTTAGTTGGGCCCAAAACATAATGTTGAAAATATCTTTAAATGTTTCTAGACCACCAGATAATGCGATAAAGGCAACAACATTGTGATGCATATATGCCATTCGTTCGTACATGCTCATGACCTGTAACTCATTACCTATAGTCCCACTGGTGATGTGTTTATTTTTAGCTAAAGCTTTTAGAATTATACTTAGAACTCTACTACCTCCATTATATGCAGAACTTGGGACACAACCCCTTAACCCTAAACTACCTCCCCCAAATACCAAATTGATTTTTCGTTCAGCTAAAATATGACAAAGTTCATTGGCTGCCTTCCCAGTACTCTTCATTCTTACCAAAGTTTGGACTACAAAAAACACAAATGATTTTGAATCTGCGTGTTGAGAGTTCTGCCATTTCTATTTACTATCTCTCCTAAAAGTTGTATGTATATTAATAATGGTGAATGTGCATATAAGGAAAAGATAGAGAAGTAAAAGAACAATTCAATGGAGTAAAGAACAGTCCAATGGGGTAAAGATGGTTGTTAAAAGAAAAATAATAAATGTTAGGTGTACAAATATCAAAAAAAAAACATGGAAAAAAATTGCCGAAAGTAGAAAAATCTAAAAAAATAAAATAAAAGTTAGAGGTTAGTGCAAAAAATTCAAAAAGTAACTATGGGGTGCGGAAAAATAATACAACGAAAAGTCAAAAGTTGATCACTATATAGAGATCGAGGTTGTGCAAAGAATTCAAAAAGTAATTATGGGATGCTGAAAAATAATACAACAAAAAGTCAAAAAATTAGTGATACACTTGACAGTAAACAGTAGTTGTGATTGTGGCTCACATCTTCCTTTAGTTTTACGTTCAGTAACGGTTTAAACGTCTTCTATGAGTCAATGATAGGCTTCCCATCCAGTTTCTTATTAACTGACAAACATGGTCTTTTAACGTCAGATCCCCTATATTGTAGTGTTGTTGTTATTCTTTGAATAAGTTTCATAAATCTAAAAGAACATGTTGGGCTAGTCTATAAGGATGCGTCTCAAGAGTCTGTAGGATATTGTCCAGAGACTCCTTATTCAATCCATCCTTTATGAATTCAATTTCGTCTTCTCGATTTATGGACACATATTCAATACTTCTATAGCATGTATTACAATTTCAACTCGCGGATTTGTAGCAGACTCCTATTTTCTTAGCTCTCATCTTCTTCGAGTAAGAACTTCTTCCCATTCCTAGTAAATGTTTAACAAAAGAGTCATCAAACTCTCCTACTAGTCGTACTTTAACTTCAATAATCCACCGGATATGCTCGGGAATACCCAGACGCCTAAGTGTCTTCATCTTTTCCAATCTACATATGTAGATTTTCCTTAGTACATATTGGGGAAGAGTTAGAAACTTGTTTTTGAGTGTTGCAAGAGTGGCTTCCATATCAGCCTGACTTCTTTAGTTGTCTCACGTGGGATTGTTCTAATTGATGGACAACACCACCCCCTATGTACTGGATGCTTGAGAAGTACTCTCCTTTACCTCCCCAATTTTCCTACAAAACTCACAAATACTAAAACAAAATTTTAAATAAAAGGAAACAAGCAATTAAGAAAAAAAAAAAAAAAGAACATTAAAATTAAAAGAAATTAAGAAATTTGAAATTTGAGTTGCCTCCCAAAAGTCTTAATTTATAGGTTTTAGCTTGACTATAGCTAAGTTTTCATCAAAGAGGATAATATACAAAGTACAACATCCCTATAGTTGTACAACGGTGGACCTTCGCCAATTTGAATGACCATCTTGACTTGAGCCTAAATGGAAAAAGCTTCAGACAAAAAATATTCAATAAATTACATAAAGACTCATAAATTCCAAAAATTTTCCAATAAGCTCTTTTTCTTACTATAATTTTCTTAAGAAATTGAGATAATAAGGTAATGGTGTTGACTCAAAAGTAGGTGAATTCTCAATTGATGATGGTAGATGTGACTTCTTTTTCTCCACTTCCTCAAAGTGATACTCTTTTTGGTATGGTACATATGGTGTAGAATTAAGGACAAAATTTTTATTATCATATTCAATTGTCATGTGTACCAAACAAACCAGAAGGATTTTCTTCTGATGTTCTTTTTCAATTACTTTTTCAACTATCTCATCAATTGCAACTACTTCGCATATATTATCTATGAGAGAAAAATATTTGAAAGTCTTGGACAAATTGAGCTCAACTTTCCCCTTTATATCTTATTTGCTTGAAGTATCTGCTTGATCAACTACCTTTTGCACATCATTATTCAAAGAAATTTCCAAGTATTTTCTCTTTAGGATGCATTTCAATTTGGCTCGGCAAGTTACCATGGTATTGAGTATTTAATGAATTAGCCAATTGTTCTATCTGTACATCAAAATTTGCATTGTGACTAGCTATTTGATCCGACCTATCTTTCAATTGTTCAAACTGTTCATAAATAACATTTATGAATTTTTCCAATACTTCTTCATAAGATGGTTTGTGATTTTTGGATGGTGCATGGTGTTGAAAATCATGTTGATAAGAATATCATGAATTGTTACCTTGATTACATTGTTTATCCCATGAAAAGTTTGAATGTTCACTCTACCTTGACTTGTATGTATTGGAATATGAATAATATAGATAATTCTCATACCTATTATAATTTGAAAAAATTTGCATATACTTAAAACTATTCTTATCATACATGCTTGTTGTTCTATTTAGCATC
Source organism: Vernicia montana (assembly GCA_949750685.1). NCBI lineage: Eukaryota > Viridiplantae > Streptophyta > Magnoliopsida > Malpighiales > Euphorbiaceae > Vernicia > Vernicia montana. The sequence goes on from CATKHJ010886726.1 coordinate 3,537, forward strand.
ACTGCTCCATTGCACCATTGATAGTTGTAAAAATCTATTTTTTTTATAATAAAAATCCTACAAAATAAAAATAGAAAATAAAAATAAAATCTAAAGTAATAAAGAAAATCTTTAGTATTGATATTGACAAATCGTCTTCCCTGGCAACGTCGCGAAAAACTTGTTGCTAAAAATTTGCAAGTGCACAGGTCGTGAACAAGTAATATAGTAATTGAGTAAAGTGTCGATCCCACGGGGAAGGAATTGACAATTATCAAAATTATGAATTACCTTATTATTTAGAAAAATGATTTAGTTGAGATAAAAAATAAAATAAAAACAAATATTAAAAGATAAATTCAATATATGAAAAAGACCTATGATTTAGATTTCATCAATTGATTACCTATAACTTTTCTATATTCTCTAAATTGATTTTATTTCATTGTAATTAATGATTAGATTTCCCTTAATTATATGATTTTTTTTTTAAGACACAATACAAGTATTTATATTAACCTTATGTATACTATGGTGATCACAAGCAATTAACACAAACCCATTAAATTTCATGGAAATCATTTAATTAATCACAAATAAGTGTTCTTATATCTAAGCAACACATTTCCTAGGTCTAATATTTCAATGAACTAATATTATGCTTCCAATATCGCTACTTCACATAATATTTTTAAAATATGCAAATAATGATCAATTATTCTTAAGTATTAAATTATAAAATAAAAAATTAATTATAATAATCAAAATCAAATCAATCAAACAAAGATAGTTATAGGCAAATCAAGATATTACATCTAAATTATATAGTAGAAATTTAGTTATTCATAGTTAAGAAGAAATAAATAATTAAACTAACAATCAATCTAATAGAAAACATAATAACAACTTATTATTGAATTAAAAAATAAAAATTTAGAAATAACTTTTTTTGGGATACAGTTTTTGGCATACACGAACTCCAAAACTTATATTCTTAATCAAAATAAAAAAAAAAATGAAACTAATAAAATACAAATCTTTCTAAATATTTGTTTATTTCATTGAATGATACTTTGAATTATGGATAGTAATGTATATTTATAGGCAACTTTCATTTTTTTTTTCTTCATCATCTTGCATCATTGTCCTCATCATTATCATATTTATTGTCAACAAAAATGATTTGCATTAGTCAACAAAAGTGACTTGAATTAGTAAACAAAAGTAACTGGATTAGTAAATAAAAGTGACTTGTGTTAGCAAACAAAAGTGGCTTGGGTTAATAAATAAAAGTGACTTAGATTATAACTTTCTTTCATTATAAAAGAACTCTCCCCTTTTGTATAGCATCCCAAAATTTTATCTATTCTGTAAAATAAAATAAAATACTAAAAATATATTACTCTCTTCGTCCCAAATTGATAGGCACAACTAACTTTTCACATGGATTAAGAATTTGAGGTTAATTTAATTAAAATCATTAATTTTATTTTTTTTTTCCAAAAGTACCCTTGCAATAACTCACAATCCAAAAAGATTAATTTATTGGAACCCAACTCTTGTATTAGTGGATATTAATTAATGCATTTTTGAAAATATAAATACAACTAATTTAAATAATGCGTTTATTAATATCAATGTTAAATAAATAAGAATATTTTAGTAAAATACTATATAAAATACTTTTTTAAAATGGAAATTTGCCTATAATTTGGGACGCCCATTAAGAAAAATTTGTCTATCAATTTAAAACGGAGAGAATATAATGTATTTATAAATTATTGAAATTATTTATTTTTCAAAATAAATAATAATATTATTAAATTTTTAAAAATTAAACCAAAATTTAAATTTAAGCAAATAAAATAATTTTAAAAAATTAGAGCTATTAAAATTCTCTCAATCATTAAAGTTTTCATTAATTTTGTCGGAGATTTAAAAAGAGGGGCTAAAGTGAAAAAACCTCCAATGAATAACAAAATAATAATCCCTCAAAAAAAAAAAAAAAAACAAAATAATAATAAATAAATAAAACATTTGTTTTAGAGCATGCTAGGTTTGAATCTTTATTTACTTTTTGCGTAAATTACTATCAGTATTCTAAATTTTGTACTAATATGTTAATCAGTTTTTATTTTTTATTTTTTTTTATATATATATAAAAACATGCATTATTATTTTATTTTATATTTTTAAAAAAATGGTGATATTGACACTCTATTTTTTATTTTTAGCACTCTTATTATTATTTTTATCATTAAATTTGATTATAATACCATTATTATATTATTTAGCTATTAACTCTCATAAGAAAAAATTGTTTAATTAAATTTCACTTAATTTTATTTTTTATTATTTTTTTAATTCACACACATATATATAAAAGAAAACTAAACTAAACTAAAATTTTTAATTTTTAGTTTTCATAAGAAAAAGAACACTTATGTACTAAAAAAAAATAAGTTCCATTTACTTCTTTTTTTTTTTTTTTTTTACTTCATAAAAGTGATAATTATATATATATATTTAAAAAATATGATAACAATAAATATATTTAATAAATATATAATTTTTATATAAAAAGATATAATAAATTTTTCATTTTGCATATTATGAAATAAATTTCTTTTACTTTTGATTTGATCATTTTTTTTCCTGAGCATATATATATATATATTTATTTTTTAACAAGAAATATAATTTACCAAATAGATTCTTAAATTATAATCCTACTAACATTTTATTTTGAGAAAAAATTTTAAATTGTGCTCATTGAAAATATTTTTTAATTATATGTTTTACTAAAATATCTTAATAAATCATATATTTTTCTTTATAAATTGAACAAATTATAGGATTAAAATAACAAGTAAATAAATAAATAGCATATTGTTAAAAAATATATTTTTTAGATTAATACATTATTTTCAAAATATATTGAGAGGTATTAATATTTTCATCTTTTTTATTTGGTTAATTAATTTTCTTGATAATCAAAAAAAAGTTTGCTTCAAAAAAAAAAAAGTTAAACAAAATATAAAAATTGAAAGAAAATATATTTTATAACATGTAAAAATGAAATTATTATTATTATATTTTCTTATATAAAAAAATTATATATTTATTAAATGTAAGTATAGTTTTTAGTATCATATTTTTCTAAAATATAAAAAATATAAACAATATTACTATTAATTGTTAATAATAATAATAAAAAAATATAAAAGAAAATGAAAATTAAGTATTCATTCTTTATTAAAATTATTAACTAAATGCAATAAGGTATTATAATCAAGTTTAATAATAATAAAAGTAATAAGAATATTATAAATTAAAAGGGTAGTGCGAATATGCCATCTTTTTTACAATATCAATTATTTTACTATTTCATCAAAAAATATGTAAAGTGTATAACTAAACAAATAACGAAAATTTCATAAAGTGATTGGAATACCTTATTGTGAGAAACTTATGTTTTGAGATTCGAATTGGCCCGATTGATTCAACTGATAATTGATTCACAAATTGGTTCATATCATCTATAAATTCAATATCTTCTGTAACGAGCGTTCATAATGTATAACAAATATTACTTTACTCTATGTCTGATTGTAATGTTTGTTCAAAATATGTAATGTGCGTTATCCATACATATCAAAAAACATATAATAAATATATTGTTATAAATAATTATTATGTGTGGATATTATTTAAACATTCTTGAGTATATATTTTAGAGAGATTATAGTATAGAATTATTTTAGTAATGTTGTATACACTAAACCCTAACTATTCCTCTATATAAAGGAAGTTAGAATTAATCTAATAATAAGAGTTCGAAACCCATTTTACTCTCTACATATTTTCTTCTCTCTTTACTTTATTGCTTTATATTGCTTTTTATTGTTTTTGATATACTGAGCTAATAAACCAATTTACAACATATATGTTATTATTTAAAATTTCAATTTTATCTCAGTTGAATTTTTAATTCGTGACCCTCTATCTTACTGAAACTATTCCTCCAAATCAAACATAATGTGCTAATGAGACTTAACCTAAATGACTAAGGCTGAGGCATTATAACAAAAAAGTCTCTGGTTCAAATCACCCATTTTCAAGTGTTGTTCGAGTTTATTTCTTGTTCTAAATGAGGTTTTTAATTTGTTTCTTACTCATATTAAATTGTAATATTTAATTAAAATTTATATATATAAATATATATATATATATATATATATATATATATATATATATTTATTTATATATAACATAATGCACGGATTAATTTTCTAACTTTTAGTAATTAAAATTGATTTTCTTTTTAGTTTCTGTTTGAGGTTGAGTTTCATAAAAACGCTTTTTAATAAAAAAAATTTATATTATTTTTAAAATTATTTTTTTTAAAACAAATAAATTGATATTTTTTCTAAAAATATATTTAAAAAAATAATCTATAAAAAATAATAAATTAAATAAAAAATTTTAATTTTTTTTTTAACTCTTAACAGTAATTTCAAACAAATCCTTAATTTTTTTTTTTTTTTTTTCAATTGGAAGAGTATTTATGTAATTTTGTGTGATTACGGACCTGAAGATGAGAGCATTGAAGGCGGTAAATACGCTTAGCGGCTAACACATCATCCCTCTCTTCCGTACCCAAACCGACTTCACTTTTGTTGCGATTCCCAAAAAATACAAATAAAAAACCCGAATAATTAATTTATATATATATATATATATTTTAAAATACAATTTTCAAAGTTCAAATCAAAAGCTAAAAAATAATAACCAGTTATTAATGGTGATGATGCTGTTGATCAAATCACAGCCTCCAAACACAAATAGAAAACCCTAAAAACCGAACGTTCCCTTTTCCCTCTCTTTCTCGCTTTCTTTTCTTTCGTAACTCCTAAATCATCCAAACCTCTCTCAGACTTCACTCTCCATCGTCAGATCCGCCAGATCTGCAAGTTTATTGGCTTTGCTGTTGAGAAACCAGACGATTTCACTACCAGATCTAACTCACGCGCCGCCCAACCTGACGCCACGCGCCGCTGATATGGTTGTGAACGGAAGGCCTTTGAAGAGAATGAAGAGGAGAGTCACCGCCGATCTATGTGACTTCCTTACCTTTCCTTCAGGCTTTGAATGTCCCCGGGGGCCGTTCAGGACCAACGTGAAGGCCTTTTTGACGGAGCATGCACTTTTCCCTCCGCCATCTTCGCTTTTCCCTCATCTAATGACATGGCAAATCTCCTTTCGAGTTGGTGATCTGACGGGCGGCCTCGATTCGGCCCCCGCTGTGGTTAGTTTGGATGTCGTTGAGGAGGATGTTGCTAAATCCAGATCCGTGTACTGCGATCAGTGCCGAGTCGTTGGTGAGTTCACTCACCCCGAGTCAGTTGACCCCCCGAGTCATTGCAAATTTTTTCTTTCCGGTTTTTCTCCGGTTGCCGGTGGTTAGGGCGGGAAATCCGACGCATATCTTTTCTTTTTTTATTCCTTTTTTCTAAAAATAGAAAATTAAAATATGCCACAAAAATAATTGATTATCTCACGAGATAGAGCTAGCGTCATAAATGAACTGTTGTTTTGTTGTTGAAAGCTGAAGCTTGGAAACCCAAAGATTTTGTAGGAAGGACAAGACAAGAAGCTAAAAATAAACTAAGACGGTAAAATAGCGTGAGAAGTAGTGTAATTTGTCGTGAGAAAATGGAGGGCGAGATTGAGACTCGTTTATTAAGTTAAGATGTAACTTGTAGGCATGGGTAAGGTGGGCCCAGCCGATTTTGACATGTAATGAGTGATAGGTTACACGTGGCATTCGAGCTGGGTTAATTTATTTTATTGATTAATTTATATATTGGTGGGAGCGGTTCCACTATCATCTTGTCTTTTTGCAGTGGCGTATTTGTAAATTGGATAAAGATGCGGTCCTCTTTATCCTGTGGGGGAATTGACATTGATGATGTTTGGTTTGCTTTGCTGTCCTGGTTTCCTTTTAGTATTGTTTTTTTGACTTTCCCATGTTCGGAACCAATACACTTTTTTCCAGCTCACCTATACTGATGATATTTTTGGGATAAAATTAGTGGATAATCTTTGATTAAGTAAAGCAACTTAATTTAGGCTAATAAAATAATATCATTTTATTCTCTTGAAAATGGATATACGGATTCAACATTTTCTTTTTGGCTTGCTCCGTTTTGCATCAGTTAGTGAGTTGAGGTGGTTCGTCTTTTGGGTGCGGCTCACAAGCCAGTAAAGATGGCGTAATAATATTCAATTTTTTGTTAACAAAATGAATACCTTTCTTTTCTTGGTACTTGGTAGCAAGAAGTCGTTTAATGTTGTTCAAGTTAGAGTAACTCAACCTTCAACGTATATTGCCGTGGGAAATGATGGAAAACTATGAGCTTAGCGTTTTGATTCACATTTTTATTTGATATGTGTGCCATGAATTGCTTATTTATATAAACGAATTGTGGTTGTCTTGATGTTTCGTTTCTCCACTTAATTATCGTTAAATAAAAATTTACCTTAATTAATAGGTTGGAGTGGGCATCCTGTATGCTGCAAACGTTACCATTTTATCATTAAGGCTGATGGTAATTCCATTGGTGGGCATCATAAACCATGCACATGCTGTGGAGATGTGCTTCATGTCTCAGAATTGAGGTCAGATCATTTTATTATTCCTTTCCGAGCTTATTTATTTTTGTATTTTTTATTTTCTTTTCATTGATAACATGCTGGAACTAGCTTGCTGTTCTTTTATTCTATGATTTCATTGTGACTGTAGTATAGACCATATTGTATCAATGCAATGTGCTTGGACTGTAATTCAAGTGTAGTCATGATGTAATGCTGTAAAAGTTTGTTGTTTGTGCAACTATAAGTTCTCTCATGATCTTTTCATGTGAAGTATTGGATCTTCAGGTACAAGTGCTTGTTTGTTTATCACATTAGCTATAGTTCTCATTTGTAGATATTTATTCGATTCCTTTATTTTATCTAAGATAATGGTCATTACTTAGATAAGAAAGGAATTGTTAGAACAACTTCCTCTTTCTAAGCCAGCTCACTTGGATTGAGAGGTTTGAACAAAAGACAGGAAGGGTTTTTTCAGGCAATTAATGGGCTACCCAGTTACACTCTTTCCTAGTGTAAGCAAAAGATGAAGAAGAAAAACTTTGAGCTAAAAAAATGAGATTCTATTTATGATTAAGGATTTAATGATTACATAGCACTGTGTAATGTTTTGTTGGAAGTTATTGAATGCAATATTTGTAGCTGTTTTCTATGTTTTAGCTCAATTGATTTTTAGTGCACTGGTTCATGTCTCCTAAATGCAAAGGGATAATGCTATATATTACATGTTTGCTCCCTCTTATTGATTTGAAATTTTTGGCTTTGTCATCTACACAGTATCTGATGAAATCCTGTGTTCTGTATTTCAGATGTAAGACATGCAATCATGTGACTACTGCTGATGATGTTGAAGATTGGGTGTATCATCAGTTAGAAGACACCGCTCATCTTTTACATGGTGTTGTCCATGCAAATGGTCACGGTCACCTTCTTAGGGTCAATGGCAGGGAAGGGGGATCCAGGATCCTTTCTGGATGTCATATCATGGACTTTTGGGATCGGTTGTGTAAGACCCTTGGAGTCAGGTTAGGATTCTTTGTTGCCATTGGAGTTTCTTACTTGTTTCCTAATGAAATGGATTCTTGATTGCACTTGGAGTTTCTTACTTGGCAGAATAAAATTGTTCAATTTCAATCTTTCTTTAATGGGTAGTATATTTTGTTCAATATGATTTGGCTAGCTTAAAATCTATTCTTAAGCCCTGCTAATAAATCTTCAAACCCTTAGTTTCATTCTTTGAGTGTATACTGTACTTTAAAGACATTTTATGGCCTATATAGATGAAGAGTTTGAATGTATGGAGGTCTGCATAATTAGATGATAGCCTACATGTAAAGTATGTGAATGTTGAAGAGCTGATAGAATTGTGGATGTTTCATACATAGTTTGGAGGAAATATATATTTCATGCTCTGCTGTCATTTTGGATCATTGAACATGTAAATTTGCCAAATCATCTTGGTGCTAATTTTGAGAAAGGTTTGATTAGTCTCTTAATTTGTTGGATATTCTCTTCGGTGCTTTGCTTGAAACCAAAGACTTTGAAGTCTTATATTTGTTCTGCGGATCAAATAGATTTCATATCTCTGTCATTTCTTTAGTACGAGTTGCATTAGGATCATATGTTTTCATCCAATTGTTACTGGTAGTTAAATCCACTTTATTTTCTTTTTCACTATGAACAGAAAGGTCAGTGTTATGGATGTATCAAAGAAGTATGGGTTAGAATACAGGCTTCTTCATGCCATCACGAAAGGGCATCCATGGTATGGTGACTGGGGTTATGAATTTGGTGCTGGTAGTTTTGCTTTGACTGTGGATGCCTATAAATCAGCTGTTGAAACCCTTTCCAGCATACCATTGTCCATATTTCTTTCCCAGGGGCGAAAACCGCGCACTCGTTTGCAGGACATTATCTCATTTTACCAATCTTTGTCAGACCATGAGCTTGTAAATACAAGGGATCTCTTCTGTTATTTAATAAGTTTGATCCAAAATAGTCACAAGTCTCCCTCAAGGGTTGAGGAATCTACCTGCAAGAAGCATCGTACCTGCACGGAGATTTCTCCTTCGTGGAGTAATATTGATGTTGAACGCGTTGAAGAAGCAATGCTTAGAGTACTGCGGGCAGTGTCTGGGTCCACCTGGGTAAGTTGGCGTGCTCTGAGAGGCGCTGTATGCAAAGTGGCTGCTCCGGAGCTCCTTGATCATTGCCTCAAGGAACTTGGAGGGAAAGCAGCAGCTGATGGAATGATTGTTGGTACCCGATGCAATCCTGATTCAGGTGCTTTCGAGTACAGGTGTGCAACTACCCTGTGTTAATATTTTCATTACTGGCATATAGAGAATGAAATCTGAACTGAAGACTGGGAAAATATTTATGTTTTATAGTTTATTTGATATTTTTGGAAAGCTATGAATTCTCCTTGATCATTTAACTTTGAGAACATTACTTGTTTGGGTAATTTGGAGGGTATAAATTTCTTAGAAAACAAGGTAATGGATGTTGGACTAAATATATGTTGAATTCAGTGTGCAATAGAATAGGTCTGTTGTCTTTCTTTCTTTTGAGTTTAGGAAGAGGTTGTTCTCATTTTCTTTTTTTTTTTCTTTCAAATTTTGTTTTAAGTTTCCAGTGTGTTAACTTTGTACATCTTTGCATTTCAATTTGTTACAGGCTTGAGCCTGGAAATCCTCCTGCAAATGCGTTAACTACTGGCATTGGCTCTTCTGCCATTGCCTGTCCATCTGAAGAAAAGCTCATGCAAGACATGCGGTTTCTTTATGAATGCTTACTACACCCTAGGACTATGGTGAGTTATGGAACTGATGCAACAAAGGATCTTGCTACTGGTTCTGCTGAAAAACTCCTAGACTGCAAGCAATTTGTGAAAGAATATACAGCTGAGAAGAAGTCATCAATCACAAATCCACCTGCCATATGCCTCTCATGCGATGCGGAAATAATGGATCAGATAGAAGAAAATGCTCCAAACCACCCGCCAGAACTGATTGTCTTACCCCCAAATGCCACTGTTTCTGACCTTAAGCTTGAAGCATCCAGGGCATTTCAAGAAGTGTATTTGATGTTAAAAAGATTCCAAGCTGAAGAGCTTGTTGGCTATAGTGGTGTTGATGATTCCACCCAGGTCAAACTGTTGTTAGGGTCGACTGAATTTGTTAGGGTACGGGGGAGATGCCTGGGAAAAAACGGTCACAGCAAATTTAGAATGGAGAGAGGAATTGAGAGGTGGACTGTTGATTGCAGTTGTGGTGCTAAAGATGATGATGGTGAGAGAATGTTAGCTTGTGATGTTTGTGGGGTATGGCAGCACACTAGGTGTTCTGGTATTCCTGACTCTGATTCTGTGCCTGCCAAGTTTGTTTGTAAGCGATGTAGAGTCTCCGGTCAAGTGATCAAATCCAGTGGGTAGTGGAAGAATGAGACACTAGTGTTGGCAAATATGGCAGTAACTTTGGAAAGAGTGGCAACTATGTTCGATGTTCACTGAAAATATTTAACGTTGTAAATGTCGTTTTTTTGAGTTATCCTCGGGCGGAAAAATGAATTTGTACATAAGAAACAGGCCTAAAAGGTGCATCAATGCAGTTGGTCTCTCTTTCCAATTTTCATTTGCTTTTCATTTATGTTTCGTTTTGTAAATTATAGCAAGTTAAAATTTACATGGCTGGTATAAGAAAAAGAAGGAAGTATATTAGATAGAGTTTGGTAATGATTTTAATTTTATTTATTTGTTGTTTAATGGCTGAAAAATTATATTCGAGTAAATTGCAATGCCCATAAATAACCAGGCCCTGAATGGATTGGACCGAATCGTCTCCTAGACTTGCGGCTTGCAAGGCACTTTATCAATTATCATGGTAATGGAATGATAGTAAACCGCAAACATTTGATCATGAATCACGCATAAGCTTACATAAACAAATCAAAAATAAAAAATTATATCTTTAAATTGACACATGTAAAACCTGTCGTGTAATATGACATGAGCGACCGTGTATCTACTATATATTTATTACAAATGAACTCAGTGTAGTGTAGTATAGTATTGTCTGAGAAGTAGGAAGTGGCAAGCGTTGAAATATTGGATGGTAATGGGTCAAAGTGGCCCCTCAACCACGTAACATAATGCCTGGAAGCGTCCACAGCACTCAAAATAAATAAATAAATAAATTGAAGGGCAGACAACTACTTTATTTGCCAATCAAGTTTCCTCCACTTCCTCTTGGATGGTTGAGGCCTATTTCGGAGTTTGTTTTTAATTAAATGGAAACCAGCTGCATGCACTTGCCGCCACCCCCCACTAACAATTTTTTTTTTTTTTTTTTTTTGCCAAATAAATGATAATAGCATTTAAAGGGTAAAAACCTCAAGTTCAGTACATAAAATTGAAAAAATAACAGGAAAGACCAATATAGGAAAACACAATCAACTATTCAAAATAAGATTTACTTACCAAGGGATTAATCTATGCAGCTCGAGTCCATGTGAAGCACAAGATCTCCCGCCCACCACCGATCGATCCAAGTTTTCATAGGACAAAGGACGCTGCAACAAAAGAGCCAGACTATACCGAAAGAGAAGCGGAACCTCATCTACAGAAGACATAAAGAGCCTAACAGCTCAGATTCAAAAGCTCTGAACAGAATTGCTAAATACGCAAATAAAAATCTCAAAAACGGTCTTATTATACACTAATACAAGTAAAAACCATAATAAAAATAAAGAAAATGAGTATTTTCATCGGCCGCCAACCTTAAGAGAGAAAATATTTCCCTTAAAATATTTTCACTCTCACTTGTTTAATACTAATTTGGACATCTTTTACTCTCATTTGATTGGGTTATTATAATAGCGGATAAACAAACATATTTAATTAATGTGCAATCTAGAAAAATCCTAGCTAGTTTCTTGACTTGGTGAAGTTTATTTGTGGCTTACATCTATTAGGCAATCAGTAATATGCTTTAGAAATTAATTGTTACGTGTCACCATACATGCATTATATATATATTCTATTCAACTTAAACAAATTATGGTATTGACCATCAGAGATTTGGTGGAGGAAGGAAATGATAGTCCACTACCTTCAACTTTTCATTTAATTATTCAATTAATTTAAGTATATTTAACTTTTGGGGCGACTTTCCTTTTCTATATACTCTCTTATATCCTCTTCACTCTTCAATTGATTACCAAACCTCAAAGTTTGCTCTTATATAATTGTATTGAATTACTGCATCAAACTGATCGCTCCTATTGTTTTTTTTAATTTTCTTATTTTGAAATTTAGGAAAAATGGGTATGAGTATGGCTAATATAGTTGGTGTGTTTTTATTGATGGAGATGATAGTGAGTGGTTATAGATTTGGAGCGGATGGACTGAGCATGAACTACTATATTATGAGTTGCCCATTTGCTGACCAAATTGTGAAGAACACAGTTACAAGTGCTTTGCAAGATGATCCTACTCTAGCAGCTGGCTTTGTTAGAATGCACTTCCATGATTGCTTCATAGAAGTAAGTATTATATATTAATTAATTACCTCTCTAATTTGCCTCTTAATTTTATGGTATATTAATTAATTATTATAAAAAAAAAAAAAAAAAATCATAGGGATGTGATGGGTCAATCTTGATTGATTCAACCAAAGATAACACAGCGGAGAAGGATTCCCCAGCAAATCTGAGCTTACGAGGCTATGAAGTGATCGATGATGCAAAGGAGCAACTTGAAAATCTATGCCCAGGAGTTGTCTCATGTGCTGATATCCTTGCAATGGCTGCTAGAGATGCTGTTTTTTGGGTATATATATATGAATATTATCTATAATTATTGGCATATATATGTATATATAGTTGAAATAATAAAATATAATGTGTATGCAGGCAGGAGGTCCATTTTATGAGATACCAAAAGGAAGAAAAGATGGAAGGAGGTCTAAAATAGAAGACACAATCAATTTGCCACCTCCCACCTTCAATGCCACTGAGCTCATTAGGATGTTTGGCCAACATGGTTTCACTACTCAAGAAATGGTTGCTTTGTCTGGTAAGTAATCACAACTGGTCAGCACCTCCCAATTACACATGATAATGATATATTACCATTAATTAATAAAAAAATATTGTTGTAGGGGCACATACACTTGGAGTTGCAAGGTGTTCCTCCTTCAAAAATAGACTGAGTGGAGCTGATCCAACTGTTGATTCAGACTTCGCAAAGACATTATCACAAACATGTAGCAGTGGAGATAACACAGAACAAACCTTCGACCCTACAAGAAACAGTTTTGACAATCTTTACTTCAACACACTGCAAAGGAAATCAGGACTTCTTTTCTCGGACCAAGCTTTATTCACAAGTCCAAAGACTAGAGCTATTGTGAATGGGTATGCCTTTAATCAGGCTATGTTCTTTCTTGATTTTCAGCAGGCAATGGCCAAAATGGGGATGCTTGATGTTAAGGAAGAATCCAAAGGCGAAGTAAGAGATACTTGCCGCAAAATTAACTGAACAACTACTAGTCTTCTCATCTACTATACTATTTCTTGTATCATTATTAATTAATTGAATATAATAATAATAATAATTTTATAATATGTATGCAGTAATTAATTGTTACATATTATAATGATATAATATTATATAATCACAATCTGGTGAGTTGTTACACATACAAAGTCACCTAATACTTAATTATTTTTATAATACCAAACTTCACAATTAATCCTTCTTAATTAGATGAGTATATGTTTGCTCTAATTTTTTTTATAAGATACATGAAATTAATGATGCTTATTTTGGGAAGAGCAAATAACTTTTATTATTTTATTTTAAACTTATAAACAACAGAAATTGTTACATATTTGTTTAATTATTTGGCATCATAAAGTTGGCTTTAATTGGAGGTCAAATTTTAATAATTGATTTTTGGGTAGTGGAACCCTGAAATATTTCAAGAGATCAATCATATATATATATATATATATATATATATATATATAAAGTATGCATAAATTTCACAAGAATTTGTGATATATGACAGTTTATTAATTGAGTTTATTTTACCACATAAAATTAAGGATAATTCTAGATGATTTAATTGCGTCTGACACAATAAGAGTAATTATGTAATTTATTGACACAACTTGTGATGTAAAATAAGAGTAATTATTATTTATTTATTTATTAGTGAATGAAACTTCTTTATCTGCCTATGATAGAAAACGCCCTTGCCAGCCCTGAATCCACTTCCAAAGTCTATCTTTCAGAAAAGCAAAAACCTCCTTTTTCTTTTTACCAATAAGCGAAGGAAGACCCAGCTATCGACCTGTATCAAGAGGGTTGAAAACACCAAGAATTGAACATATATCATCTTTAGTGGCCTCAGGTACATTCGGACTGAAGAAAATTCCCGATTTGTTAAAATTAATAATTTGGCCAGAAACCTGCTCATATAGAGATAACACATCCTGCAACACAAAACACTCACCCACTGCAGCTCTAAAAAAAGAAAAAGCTGTCATTAGCAAACAATAGATGAGAAATAGTAGGTGCCCTCCGACAAATAGCAATAGCATGAAGCTTTCCCCTATCCTCGGCTCGTCTAAGCAAAGATAATAAATCCTCAACACATAAAATGAACAAATAGGGAGATAAGAGATCACCCTGACGGATACCCCGACTAGGAATTACAGGACCCACTTCAAGATTATTAACATAAATAGAATAAGAGACAGTCGACACACACAATGTTATCCATTTGATCCAGACACTAGAAAAATCCAACCTGACCATTACTTCTTCCAAATAACCCCATCGAATTCGATCATACACCTTGCTGATATCGATTTTCAGAGCAGCCAGACCATCTCTACCCCTTGTACGACGCTTCATACAATGAATAGTTTCAAAAGCAATTATAACACTATCCACTATAGATCTCCCTGGTACAAATGCAGACTGAGCATTAGAAATAATTTTTGGGAGAATCCTTTTGAGTTTATTGGCTAACACTTTGGCAATTATCTTATAAAGCTCATTACAAAGAGCAATGGGATGTAAATCCTTCATAGAAACCATATTGTCACATTTTGGAACAAGGAAAATAATAGTGGAATTAAGACCAACAGGAAATTCACAATTAATAACCCAATGAACACAAGCATAAAAGACATCATCACTAATTAAGTTCCAGAATTTTTGGAAAAAACCTAGATTGAAACCATTAAGACCTACCGATTTATCTGGATGCATTTGGAAGACGGCTACTTGAAACTCTTCTTTTGTAAACGAAGCTGTAAGAAAAAAAATATCCTCTGGAGTGACTCGAGAAGATACATAGCTAAGGTCCAAGGCCTGGTCCACCACCGAGTCACTAAACAATTCTTGGAAGTAAACACGAGCCACATCACCAATAGCCAACTAGTCAGCAACCCATAAACCATTTGCATCTTGAAGCTTCAAAATAAAATTCCTCTTTTTCCTGGCAGTAGCTTAAGAGTGAAAATAATGAGTGTTAGAGTCCCCATCACGCAACCAAAACACTTTGGATCTTTGCTTCCAGTACTGCTCCTCCTGAAGCAACAATAATGACAGCTCCTCTTTTTTAACTCTCAATTGATCTAAAGACATTATATCATCCTAAGTTTGAAGAGTCATAATCGCCTGCTTGAGAGCTGCAATTTTATTACGAAGTTGGAGCATAAAATCTCTACTCCAAGAAGAAAGGGCACGAGAACATAAATCCAGCTTTTGTAAGACACCACGACAACCAGGATCACACCATGACTGAGACACCACATCAGCCATCTCACCCTCTGAAGCCCACAAATTCTCAAACTGAAATCTAAATTTTCGTTTCTGCACATGAACATTATGAGTCTTCAATTCCAAAGGACAATGATCTGAAATCGAAGATATCAAACTTGACAGAGTAGTAGAGGGGAACAATGCAGACCAAACAGAAGTAACCATAGCACGGTCCAACCTTTCTTCAACACATGATGCAGTCTCTTTCCCACGTTGCCAAGTAAAAGGATAGCCCAGTAGAGGAAGATCAACTAATTCACAAAAATCCACTGCATTTCAAAACCCTTGTAGCAACCAATTCGGATAAACATCACCCTTTTTTTTCTCTTCAACACCCAACAGATCGTTAAAATCCCCAAAAATACACCATGGTAAATTAGAAACTCTCCTCAAAGCACGAAGAAGCTGCCAAGAGCTCTGACGTTTACTACGATCAGCAAACCCATAATACCCTATAAACCTCCATGTAACTCTAGTTAATTCAGTCATACGCATATCAATATGGTGTTGCCAATACCCAATAAGTGAACAAGAAGCATTATAATGCCATAAGAATGCCAGACCACCACTCCTCCCAATTTTATCCACACAAAAACACCCATCAAAGCCCAACATAAGGCGAATTTGTTCCATCCTTGCACTATTAACTAAAGTTTCAATTAAAAATACAAAATCTGGCCTACTTGAACGAACAAGCTCTTTAAGAGCCAACACTGCACATAGGTTGCTAAGCCCACGACAGTTTCAGTTAATGCCTATCATGGCTGCTGGCAGGCCTGCTTAATAGGTCTTGCCAATAAAAAATGGGAAGAAGAAATCCGTACCTCTGAAGTATCCATAGTTGACACATCACCCAGACCCAAACCACCATCATCCGTAGGTTTCAAATTTTTAGTTTTTGAAGTTTCAAACTTGTCAGCTAAAAAAGCAACTCGAGACTCCATATTCTTCTTGCGTTTACGTGCACCAAGAGCCAGGACATCAGTATCTTCAACATCCACTAATCCTGAAGAATAAGATACTGGGCTAATCACTAAGGACATTTGGCCCATAGAGGAATGGACACCATCACAAACAAGCCCTATTTTTTCATTATCGAGGCCCACAAGGACCTTAGATAAAGAGTTCACGTGCTGGGCAGTAACAGCACACACATATAACTGAGATGAAGAGCTCATGTGCTGGGCATTAATATTCTCATGGCTTGCATGGCTATTCTCAGTCGTGTTTTGCTACTACACGCCACTCGAATTCGCTGTTTGATCCTTATCCAAAGAAGTTACACTAGATGGAACTGTGCCACAATTATCGCCCCATCCCTCCCCACGAATCCAGCGTCCACCCAACTTCATCTCATTGCAAGTGAACCGACCTCTGATAGCACGCAGGGAAGCACTGTATTGCCGTGATTGTGCAGCTATAGATGGATTATCCAAAAGAAATTCATATTTAGATTCCGAATGACCAATTAAACCACACCCAAAGCAAAAACTGGGGAGTTTCTCATATTTAAAACTTAACCAAAATGTATTCCCAGCCATCTTGAAATTCATTCCTTGAAGAAGAGGTTTTTTGATATCAATCATTATCCTAACTCTCATCAACCCACGAAAATGCAAAGCCTTCACATCAAACTCAATAAACGAACCAGCAGAATTGTCAATAACTTTCGCAACTTGTTCGACTTGTACTCGTGGAGGCAGATTACAAATATGAATCCAAAATGAAACATGGTTAAGGGTAACATATTTAGCAGGCACAATCCTTTTAAATCGAGCTAACACCAACAATTGCTGCTTGAACTGCCAAGGGCCATGTAAGAGTACCCGATTCATATCAGCTTCATGATAGAAATGGAAACGAAATAATGAATCACCCTCCATAGCAAAAGACATACCTTTCACAGGTTGCCATACACTAGCCATTGTATCCTGCATGGCACGAAAATTAACTGGTCTATTTCCCACAAATCTACCAAGCAAATAGAAATCAAATGATAAATCACCCTGCACATCCGATATACTATCGTCATTCCATTCCACGCCAGTGACCTCAACATCATGAAGATTCAATTGCTCAACATCCAACTCAATCTCATCCATCATTCAAAGCCTACACAAAGCAGGAAAGGAAACCCTCACAACGAGACGAAGGAGAGAGATTATTAAAATTTTAATTTTGAAACACTGATAAATTCATAATTAATTCTTTAGTTAATCTATTTTATAATAGTTTTGGGATTAATGTCGTAAGAATTAACATGTAGTTGATTATTGTTTTTAAGGTTACGAAATATTGATTTGGTCCCAAATTTTCGTGACTTTTTCTTCTCCTTTCTTTCTTCTATCATTTTTGTTTTCTTTTTTAATACAAATTGGCGACAAGACAAAAAATATATATATATATTAACAAATTTATGAAGTTGTTTGTAATTGTTTTAATTTAACTACAATTGAAGGATTAACTTTTTAAACTTTATTTTAAAAAAATTCTTAACTAACTTAGTGGTGAAATTATTATGTAATAAATATAATATTGTTCTCAAAAAGTAAAAATAAGCACATATATATTGATTTTGTATGCTTATTTAATTATAAATAGTAGATAGAAATTTTATATTATATTCACTTTTTTATTTACTATAATTTTATATTTAATTACAATGGATTATGATTTTTTTTTTATTTCTTTATTTAACCAAAATTTCAATACTTAATCATTCATTAAGTACTAAGAAATTGATTTGATTCAAAATTTTTAAATTGGTAATTTCCTTTTTCTATTTTTTTTAAAGCAAATGAGTAATGAAGATAAAATAAAAATTTACGATATTAAGAAATTGGTCATTGTTGTGCTTGTATCTTTTTGTCCTATAGGTAAATTATTGTGAGATTAAATTGTTACTAACTTATTTAAATTGATTTGACATGTATATATATGTCGTTAACTTTAAACTAACCAAATATATATTTTTTATATATAATTTATATTAATTATATGCCATGCTAATAGAAAGTATGATTTCAATTTTGTTTTCATTTAATTATTTTTAAATTATAATAAAATAATTTAATGTTAATTTATTATAATATCTAGGTTAATTCATTATTTTATTGTGGATAAGTTTCGTTTGTTTGGATTTTAGTAAAAATGAAGACATGGTAAAGTGATATATATATATTATTAAAATTTGTTAACAACATTACCAATATCATAAGATTAAATTAAAATTTTACAAGATTGAAAATTTAATTAAAATTGAAAATTACCCATATTAATTTTTGTTATTCCCTAAATTATACAATTATTATTATTATTATTATTATTATTATTATTATTATATTCAGTTATTATCTTATATTTTGATAGATTAATAAGATGAAAAAATTAATGTTACTCAATTTCATTAAAATAATTAGAGTTGATCCTATAATAATTCTTTATTTAGAGAAGCGTACATAATGATTCTTAATTAATTGTTCAATATTAGCTAAAAATTGCTATAATTTATATTTACAAAAATTATTAAAAAAATAATTTTTTTTGTGCATAACCAAATTATAGTTTTAACAATAATTTATTACTTATGATTAATATAAAATTTTAAAATTATTATTTACATAATCAATTACATGCAATACACATACTTAAAAAAAACTAATTTAAATAAAAACTAAATTATCTTACTAAAAAAATAATATTTAAATAAAAAGATAATTATTAATATTTATTCTTAATGGTCATTAAACATATTAACAACAACAACAACTAATAATAATTTTACCAAACACTTAACAATAATAAGAAATCAATTAATAGCTGACAACTGTTATAAACAACTAAACCAATCAATATCTATTACTCCCTCTATTTCATATTAGATGACATTTTGGAGGTTTTATATTTTTTTCATAATAGATGACGTTTTAGAATTTCAATAGAGTATTTATTTCATTTTTTTCATTTTTATCCATTTTTAATCTTCATTAAATATATTCTTTAGAGTTTGGAGGAATACTTAATGAGGGTAATTTAGTATTTTCATTCACTAATTAAAGAGAATTAATTAACTTCTTAATATTTGCTTACACCTCCATAACATCATTTATTATGAAATGGAGAGAGTATAAGTTTATATCTGCGTACTCTAAACTATGATTGGATAAAAATGACGTATCGGTTTGAGTCAAATTAAATGGGATGTTCATTTATGCATGAGTATGACATATTATTCTAAGGATCGATTTCAAGAGATTTTTGCAATTTACTTTACCCGTTCAAATTTATATATGTTTTTGGGTTCTAAAAATTATTAAAACAATAAGAATAATAATTTATTTATTATAAATGAATTTTATAACTATCCATTCATCTCTGTACTATTTAAAATGTTTAAAGCATTTTAATTTTTAATTGTATTAAATTTTTTCTGAATTTTCAGTTGGAATATAAATTTAATCTATTTTTATTGTAAATACATATATATTTTATTTATAAACATCTTTAATATTTTTTTTATATTATATATTAAATTTATAAAATTAATTATATTTAAATTAAATTCTACTAAAATTAACAAATAAAACTAAAAAATAATTTTAATCAATATTCATAGAATTTAAAAATGAATTATATATATATAAAACATGAAATTTCATTTCTAAATAAAAATTTATTTGGTGTTTTCTTCCAAAAATAATATAAAAGAAAATGTGGAAGAATTATAGAAATTAAAGTTGGGCCAAGTCCAGTAGAATCCAATCCACAGACCACACATTTGAGCCCATTCGGTTTTAGTTCATATATACCATTAATGTTGCTGGTTAGAAATCGAAATCATCATATGATATTCTCTTACAATTTAAGCAACTAATTTCAATTAGAATTTGTAATTTGATCACTCAAATTCAGATCCAATCACTCGAATGGAGAAGATGAACCAAGCATTCGAGAAGATGAAGATGCTTGTGGGAGTGGAAGTGGAAGACGAAGTACAGGAAAGCAGTTCCTTCTCATTCGTCGACGATTTCAATCGCAATTGCACTCTCTCTACCAAACAGGTCTTTTCTTCTTCATTGTTAGATTAATCAGCTGTTTTAAATAAATTCTTAACTGTTTAATGTCCAACCCAATTGCTTGATTTACATTACGGAATTAGGTATGCTATTTCGTGTTAACACATTACTTATGAACAGAGGCTTTACGGTTTTGCAATATGCTTTGCTGCTGGCTTAGCTTGTACCGTTTTGGTAAGTTAAGTTCAATCATTATCCAATCAAATCCAGCTTTCTTGTCCTTTTCATTACTAACTGATGACATTTTCTGGAACTGAAGAACTATATTATTCTTTGCTCTTCTATTCTCTCTCTCTCTCTCTCTCTCTTTTTTTTTCCTTTACAGCAAGACCCTATACTCAAAATCGTAAATTAAGGATAATTTGGTGGGAGTGACTCTTTAAGTTTGAAATTCTTCATTTATCCTTTTCCATTATCATTAACATTTAGTTTAAAATTGGAGTTCAATTTTATGTGCTTTAATAACTATGCTTGCTTTACAACTGCTCAAAAAGTTTGAGTAAAATCTGTTACTTATTTTTAATCACAAACAAACTTGTTTACCTTTGCTAAAAAGAACTCATTTGATTGGATAAAGAGAGAGACAGCTCTTTTGAATAGGATTGGCTTGTATACTGTGCCATTACAAACTTGTTGCATCTGCTAAACATTGTTCAGCTCTGTTATTGCTCCTGTCTCTTCTTTCTTTCCTTTCGAAAGATTTAGATTTTTGTATCAGATGCTGTAAAAAGTTCAGGATCGTTTACAAAATCTAGGAGTCGGAAATGTTTTACAGTAGCTCCTTTATCTTGTTTCATGGTTAGATTTGTCATTGGTGACTTAAAATATGAGACATGAACCATTACTATTTGTTTTTCTTTACAATAAGTTCAACCATGTTGACAATATTTGAGTTAGACAAAGATTTGTTGGCTTTAAAGAGATTAATATATTTTCTATTCTATGTCTCATGTCACAGTCACTGCTCGTCTTCTTCAATCCAATTAAGTTTGGGATCACATTCACGTTTGGTAATTTGCTTTCACTTGGAAGGTTTGTGTACTGCTAAATAGATCAATTATTTGGGATTACATGCTTTTAACTTGATCAATTATTTATGTGCAAATTGCACCATGGTGGTTTCTCATATTTTGAGCTGGAATATCTTTAACCTGTATATAAATAGATATCGGAAAAGAAAAAATAGATAACAGAATAGACAAAAGAGCAAAAGGAAGATGGTCCTTGTTTCGTTATTTAGATGAGTTTTCCTTCTAAATCTGTCACAATTTATTTTAGGCACTAATGAATTAGTAAATCTATTTAATTGTTTTTCATAAATATTTTCAATGTCTGTTATTTTAATTTCAGATGCTAAGTTGGAGTCTTTTCTGTGGCAGCACAGCATTTCTCGTAGGGCCAAAACGTCAAGTGACTATGATGCTTGATCCTGTTCGTATATATGCAACAGCCCTATATCTTGCAAGTATAATTATTGCCTTGCTCTGTGCACTATATGTGAGTTAACTCTTCCTAATTGTAATTAGTAACTTGCATCAGACAGAACAGCAACTGACATTGCATGATCTCTCTTGGCATTCAATGAACAGGTTCATAACAAGCTTTTGACACTTCTGGCAATTGTTCTAGAATTTGGTGCACTAGTTTGGTATGGAACAAGTACTCGTAGCTTTCGTTGTGGATTTTTATTTAAATTGTTTTTGTTATAGTATCCCAGTTCCACAGAATTGAAGTGATTTTGTTTCATCTTCCATTTCATTTCTGTCATGCTTCAAACAATTTTCCATTTTCTATCACACAAGGTATATCTAACTAAAGTCAAAAGCATGCCCCTACCAAAACCAAGATATTAGTAAATATTGGACAGATGATAAAATACTGTTTGTTGGAAATTTTAATGGCCTTCGCTTGAATGTGTTCAGAAGGTGAACTTGTAAGAAGTGTTGTGAAAGGAGCGACTACAAAAATATACAAAGCCAACCAATTGGCTTACTATGATTTCGTTTCTGATTTTTCTTGGGTAAATTTACTAGGATCTTGTAAACTGTAAAGCATGATTACAACTTGGCATCTATTTTGTGCATAAAAGCATTGAACACTATTTTCCATCCCAATGGCTAGTGGTCTGACAAATCAAAGTAAGTGCACTGTGGTTCAATTGACAGACCATGTTAGTTGATTTCCCTGTGTGTTGAATCTGGAGTCTTATGGTGTACACCAGCTGTATTCGTTGAGCATTATGTGTTCCCATTAACAAGTGGTTTCTAAAGCTGTGCAAATCTCTTTGCAAATAGTCAGTTTTATTGGTCTAGTAATCCAAGTAAAGAGAGAGTCCTTACTTGGTATACATTATTACCTTGTACATAACATTTTAATAGCTTCAACAAGTTCAATTTTAATATTTTCAGCTTATATGCGATGTTTATGGCCATTGATAAATTTTATCGAAGTGAAATGGCTAGTTTATTGAGAATAATAAATCCTCAATGATGTCTTCTTTTGGTTGTGAATGACGTAATTTTTCCCTTTCATGATTTATAGGTATAGCTTGAGCTACATCCCTTTTGCAAGGTCCATGGTTTCGAAGATCATGTTAGCTTGCTTTGACACTGAATTTTAGACTGATATACACACTTGGTAGAGAGAACACTCATCTTGGATTGGAGAGCATAATTCAAGATATGTGCATGTGAATTTTCTGCGGATGTATTGTAGGGCGGTTAGTCCATTCCAATGTATCAATGTACAAAAATGAGATGTGATTGGTTCATGTACAAATAACCCTGAAATTCAGTTTCTTCTTTTCAAACATCCATGTTTTTGTTGTCTTTCTTGCTTTCTAGGTTATGAATATTAATTCCGCTTCAGAACCATATGAAAAACCCAACAAATTGAACTATATGGATGAATGTAATAATGAAGTTTTTACCGATGTTTGGTGGATCTGTTGATACAAGTTGTCTACAATCTTGTACGCTGGTTGTTGCTCTAATTACTCCATTCTATTCTCTGGGATGCAAGAATCTTGTCAAGCTTTGTTAGAAAAGATATTAAGATCATTGTATGACCATAATCTAGAAATATCTCAATGGCATGTAACAAAGAGTTGTAAGAATTTATTCCCACTGTTGTGAGATGTGAGGTTTACTATGCCTTAAGGAAGAAAAGAAAGTTGTGAATAGGTCTGAAAGCTATATGAATGTGTCAATTACC
The DNA here is from genome assembly GCA_949750685.1 of Vernicia montana. Classification (NCBI taxonomy): domain Eukaryota; kingdom Viridiplantae; phylum Streptophyta; class Magnoliopsida; order Malpighiales; family Euphorbiaceae; genus Vernicia; species Vernicia montana. The sequence goes on from CATKHJ010886726.1 coordinate 27,294, forward strand.
AAGGTCGATAATGTAAGAACGGCGTCCATGTTATATTCTTACTAGGGAAGTACGCAGTGGAAGGTGCCCAGACGGAGGTAAAAAAAGAAAAGGTAACCCAAGTAGATTTGGTATAGCCTATAGGAGTTTCGCCAGCCAGAACAGTTTTGTCATTGTAAGTAATAATGGCAGATTTCAGTCTTTGGTGGATATATTTATGTAGGAGGGAGAAAGCCGGTAGAGGTCTCTCAAAAATGTAATTAGAGGGGCTTATACCTAATCTTCAAGGTGCACGAGAGAAAGAACAAAGTTGGTTTTTTGAAAAACAACAAACTAAAGATTGAAGGAAGGGATCTGATTTCAGGTAATGGATGCTATTAATAACATTGTAAGCATAGACACAAAGTGAAATGTTAAGACGGTTGGTACTTGGTAGTGGCAAACACCAATTATATTTTATCATCAATGTCTTCAATATTGCCCATATTGCTTCACTATCACTTGTATAAGTGATGATACTGTATCTGCCCAAAGATCATAATCTCAACCTTTGTTATAATTTTCTCCTGTTGAATCTCTTTAATTGTAAATTATGGGACTTAAAATGACAACAATTAGCCACACTTCTGTCCATATATTTACCATGCAAGTTGTGTTGTTTCTTTGGTTATTTTTAAATGAAGCAGAATAAGAAAGCTTCTATCAGTATAATTTTGAGTTTTTTTTTTTCTTTTCTTTCTTTATTCTCACTTTCCTTTAGATAAGAAGACCACAATTACTAATCGGCTAACATCATTATCCAAATCTAAAGCATGTATTATGAATACTTTAAGTTGGTCTTAGCATGAATCATATCATTAAGGCATAGGACAAAGAAAAGAAATCAAGATTAGCCGTCAAGCAAATCCACCATCAAATATTATATAGTCAAGAAAATATAGGAATTGAGTGCATTAATTAATGTATTAATATTAGGATCATGAAAGCATCAATTAGTACCTATGTTAATCATAATTATACCCCCTAATTCTACTTGGCTTTTTTTTTTTGTTTTTTTCCCCTTCTTTTAACCCGGTATCCTAAGTTTATGTGGTAGATATCTGTCAAAACCAAAAAATTATTAGGATTAGTAAAACAATTTCTTTCTGCACATGCACCCTACTTATGATTAATGACTTAATTACATTCTTTCATTGGTATCTAAATCTCAACCTAATAACTTAATTTTACTGTTTGCGGATATAAATGAATATAATCCAACTTAAACACCATTTATTCCCCTTTGTAAGTAACTAATAAGTAGAGAAGAAAATAAAGTTTATTTATTTTAATTAGAAGGGTAAAAACTAAAAAGAGGGTTGCTGCAAGTACTAAAGCTGTTGGATGGGACAATTACATGATTATTATGCTAAATTTAGTTTTGGGAGTTTCATGGAATTAACTAGATGCGGACAGTACAGAATAAGACTGTCAATAATATAGTTGAAAAGCAGACATGTAAAAAATTTTCTGACCAACATTTGTGGATCAGAACTTGTCATTATCTGTACTTTGTTGAGAAAAACAAAAAGAGTTTATAGTCTTATAGAAGAACCTTACTAATAACCAGCCAACATTTCCTCCTCCTTCAACCACTATAATAATTATTAGTTGCCTGCATTTATATTGGAGTTGAGTTGTTAAGAACATTTCTGGAGGAGTTAATTGCAAAATTTAGTTTAGTAGTTATTTCCCAACAATTGCAACATCCTAAGATGTAGGCATTTAGTAAGCCAGCATAGCAAGATTCAAGAAATAACCTTGGATCTAATATCTCAGTTTTCTTCTCTCTCTCTCTCTCTCTTTTTAAAAAAAAAAAAAAAAAAAAGTTAATTAGGCTCCAATTGGAACATCTCAGTGTTCTTGATGCATACCAACAGTGCCCAATTAACAATCTTCCATTAGTAAACTAAAGCTTACTCTGGAAAGAAGAATAAATGGAAGAAAATCTCTGGTAATGCAACTGGTCTTTCAATCTTGCTGACTATGCATATATGTATCATCTAAGAAAAACTCTTTCCTCCAACTAAACCAAACCTTTGTTTAGCGTGCAAGTCTCACTGTATTTGACAAAAGAATAAGAAACTGAATATGGTTTAATCACATAATCTTTAGAAACTACAAAAATGTTTCACAAATTAAAGAAGAATTTTGGTGATAGAATAGGAAAAGGAGATGCTAATGAGTAAAATAAACATTTTAGTTTTGAATGGTAAGAAGCTTAATTCTTGGTCCACAGAAGCTGACTATTTTGGTGCCTGAAATACGAGTTTCAGCAGAGGTTCCTTCATCCCTCTGCAAAGTTTGGCTATCTAATTACTGTAAAATCAAATGAAGCTCTAAATTTAATTGTAAGAAAATTTTCTGGGTAACTATCATATATGTTAGATCATTATCATGACTATCCCACAAAAAATAACCAACAGGTACAATAATTTTTGGAAGTAAAACCGTTAATGAAGCACTTCCAGTAATAGCATCTTTATTTTGTCCAATCATAACAATTAACAGAAAAGAAAACAAGAAAACATGCATAGAGGATGATTTTAGCTGCGAGCTCTTCCTGGGTTCAATTAATTGAAACGAGCTTTCTAGACTGCATAATCATGGATATGTGCCGTTACTCAGAATTCTGGCACAAAACCAGAAATCTAGACTACAACGCATACCACCAAAGGACATGGGTCCTAGAGAATGAAAATACAATTAAAGAGGAAAATGATCAAACACAATATGAACCAGCGAATGCTTCATTTCAATTGAAGTAACAATTAGATTTGGTCTCCTTCTAACTAATTGATGAGTTTTTCTTGGCAGAGTGGTGTTTGTTGTTGTGCATCCACACTTTAAGAACTCTCCTCTTAATCCCAATCTCTTGACAAAATCGCTGCACAGCAGATTCTTCTAGCTTTTGTATTGTCCATCCAGCCTTCTCTGAAAAGTTGAGCATCTTTTGCTTCTGTTCTTCTGTGAACTTGGTCCTGAACCTTTTCTTTGGTTTCTCAGTTGACCTAATTGCAACTGTTCCATCTCCATCATCATCATCATCATCCTTCTCATCAGATTCTGAAGGGACTGAACCACTTCTATAGGAGACTATCATCTGGTGAGATGGTGGTGGCCTTGAAGAAAGCAAGGAATTTATAGGATAACCTTGTGGTGATCCAACGTGATGGCCCAAAATGAGTCTGCTCCCATTATTGGTAAGGATAGGAGAGTGATACAAGTCATACGAACACTCACCATCTATCTCTTTTCGGTGGAAGTTTCTGTGGCAGTTGCAGGCTGAGCACCTGAGGGCCTCAAGGGTGCCTTGTTCACCACTTGGCATGAACTCACCACAACCATCTGTTGCATTCCCACCTATAGCTGCTGCATGGTTCTTGAGGCATTCCTTGTACGTCACCACTTTCTTGTAGGGCATTTGGTCCTCCAGCAGGCTTGAAGAGGTAGGTCCATTGGAGGGTGGTTGGAGTGCTGACGGAGTAATAATGTGACCATTTTCTCCTGCTCCTGCATAACCGCCATTTCTTGAGATTGGAATGTCCTTTTGTGGGCTTGAGTTATTCATCTTTTTTTCTTTCTCCATAATAAACAATTGATATGTGCCCTCTTCTTTTTTTTTTTCCTGGGAACTTCTTTGGCAGTTCGTCACCTCATCCTTGCTGTTCCTCTCTCAAAGCCAAAGGCCATGGTAAAGGCTTGAAATCTTTACAAAGATGCAAACTTCACTCTTTTTTATTCACTGTATAATGGAAAGGTACCAAAAGATTTTAATTTAGAAAAATCAGCTATAAAAGAGACCAAAGAACTGGGATGGTATGTCTAGACAGGAAATGTCAGAGCAAGGCTAAGATGAAAATGATTAATGAATACGGACCTAGACTAATTGAAGAAAGATAGCATTGGATACTCTTTGGAAGATGTTCAGCTTAAATGTTTCTGATGGCAAGATAGATAGACATTCACTATGCTTTTATGAAGAGAGAGGGAGAGAGCTAATGCAATAGAAAATTGAATAAATAGAGTTGTAGTGGTTAATTTTGCAAGTGAAGCAACAAGCTAGAGTTTATATATAATATTACCGCGTGAACAGGTGGCGGAGGGTTGAAGGATTAAAGTTTTTAATGGTGGATTTAGCTAGCAAAGCAAGTAAAAGAAGCCTACGGTTCTAATTTATTTTGAGAGAAACAGACAGTCGCAAGCGGATAAAAAGTGAAGACAGGGTTTTAGGGAGAGAGAGAGAGAGAACTAAAAAATTGGGCTTTACTTGCTTTGCTTGCAACCATCAGCTACCAAGCTTAGGCTGTTGAATGTCCTGTGTCACAAACATTTGTTCTGAATCCATCAATTGATAATTTATTTATTTTTTCCCTAAGATGGGGGAGAAAGAAAGTTGTTATCTCCCACTGCTAGATAAATAAACCAATGCAATGAGGCAAATCAGCAAAGAAGAGAAGGGAAGCATGAATAAATTTTAAAAAATTTAGTATCAGTTTTATTTTTAAGAAGTTGACAAACTTTGGTTAGATTATAATTTTCAGGGTCTGATTGATGTCAGTCTATGTCTAAAACAAGTGCTAGGTAGAGCAAGAACAATAATAGAAGCCAGGATTTCTTAATGTACTAACACAAAAACAAATTATGTATTTTACATATATCAAATCAGAAAAAATAATAATAATAATAAAAAAAAGTGCCGTGATGTATGATTTAATGCAATTATCTTAATATATGAGTAATGATAAGTGGGCATAAGCATAATCCCAATTAGTTATTATTCCCTGTTACAGTATTATTAATATCATATAACCACATAACAAACTAAATGGTAGCAACTTAACTGCATTCTGCGAACATGGAAGGTGAGATCCTTGTTGTGACAGGTCCTGGTCATGGTCATCTCCATCCCTGCATTCACCTCTGCAACCATCTCACCAAACGTAATTTTCATACTATTCTCGTTATCTCCTCCACTCTCTCCTCTACCATTCCCTCCTCTTTCACCAAAAATCCCCTTACCTCCCTCTGGCCCTCCATCTCCCGATCCCAAGACCTCCATGTTCACCTCGCCGACCGCTGTAATTTTTCAGATTCGCCCCGCCCTCTGTGCGCTATCATTGACTTCCAAATGGGATGGACAAAACAGGTCTTCTGGAAATTTGATATTCCTGTCGTCGCCTTGTTTACCTTTGGCGCGTGTGCTGCCGCCATGGAGTGGGGAGCTTGGAAGGTCCATGCTGGAGATCTCATGCCCGGCGAAGGCCGTTTGGTTTCCGGATTACCGCAAGAAATGGCGATTAATTATTCCGATCTCAAAAGAAAAGTTTTTGTGCCCCCTGGTGTTGGCGGAACTGGACGTGGTCCGCCTAAGCCCGGTGACCTGCCTCCATGGGTTCCAGAAATCGAAGGCACAATCGGGTTGATGTTTAACACGTGCGATGATCTCGACGGTCTGTTCATCAAATACATGGAAGATCAGATGGGTCTTCCAGCTTGGGGTGTGGGCCCACTCTTGCCTGAGATATATTGGCAGTCGTCGGATTCGTTGATTCGGGACCGTGAAGTTAGAGAGCATAACCGGAAATCGAATCTGACGGAGGATGAGGTGATCCAATGGCTAGATTCGAAGCCACGTGGATCAGTACTGTACGTAGCCTTTGGCAGTGAAGTGGGTCCTACCATAGAGGAATATCAACAGTTGGCTAATGGATTAGAAGAGTGGACCGGACCGTTTATTTGGGTCATACAAAGCGGAAAAGAAGTTGGGTTGGACTTGGATAAAATGAAAAGGGGTTTGATAATATATGGATGGGCACCACAGCTGGTGATACTGGGACATTCGTCAACGGGTGGAATTTTATCACATTGTGGGTGGAATTCCACAATGGAGGCAATTGGGCTTGGGGTACCCATATTGGTATGGCCCATTAGAGGTGACCAATACTACAATGCAAAGTTGATAATTAGTTATCTGAAGGTGGGGTATAGGGTTGCTGATGATTTATCAGAAATGGTTAAGAAGGATGACATTGTTAAGGGAATTGAGAAGCTAATGGGAGATCAAGAGATGCATGATAGGGCTATGCTTATTATGGCAAAATTGAAAAAAGATGGTTTTCCACCAAGTTCTGAAGCTGCACTGGATGCTTTTAGCGGACTTATCATAAATCAAAAAACCAATTCATTGTAACGTATTGTGTGTGTTTAAAACAAACTTAACAATGGATTATTATGCTCTTACTTAGAGATCATTTTCATATCTAATTCTCCTCAAGAATCATTTTCAAGTATTTGTTGTGTACTTGACAACTCAACTTAATCTCATTCTAATTTCACAAAAAAAAAAAAAAAAAGGAGCATCATCACAAGTCTTGCCCACGTGAAATTTTTAACCAAGTCTTTCCGTGTACTAGTTTAGTTGGTTTTTCATGTCTTTCAAAACCAGATTTTGAACGAGAGCCTGTAATTCTTTTGTAAAATAATGCAAAGCCAATAGCTAGGCTGTTGAGATTGTGACTGGTATTCAAAGAAAATAATGCACACCAAGAGCTCCACCCTCCAGGTAAAAGGCAGAGTTCCACGAGATTAGGCGTCTGCTTCTAATTTCCTACTATAGTCTATAGGCGTCGCTTAGAAGGCAGGTAATAGACAAAAAGTAAACTTTGAGGTAATCAGTCTCTGTCCTTTTCTGTAATGCTGCTGCTAAATGCTAAAGCTAATGGTGTCCTTAAGCCAAAAAGCCATCCTTTGCCAACCTTAAACAGTAGCAAATTGCTTCTTAATCTTTGTTTATGAAACTCGTATAATTGAATCCTATGGTCCTATTCATCAAATACTGTTGTTCATTATTGGCTATAGTCTATAGAGTAGGGAAAAGGACCAAAAAAGTGACTTGGTTAGAATTGAGGTGGGGATTACATACCCATCTTCTTCTTTTTTTACAACTTACATCATGGATTGAGTAAGATTTACAAAAATCCTACTTGAGGCATATAGGATGATAATTTACATTTGGACAAAATACTATTTAGTCCATGAAGTTTGTTTAAAATAATGACTTTGTCCTTACAGTTTAAAAAAGTCATTATTTAATTCCTGAAATTTTATTCTATTATACTAAGTAATCTTTCTGTTACTTTTTCTGTTAAAATTATGTGAAAAGTCTAAAATACCCTTCATTTACAATTAAATTTTCTATTTCAACCATCCCTCACATTCATACCCACTCACATCTCTCTCTCTTCAACTAAACTCAAAAAATAATCAATAAATCAATTCTCACCACTTTGTCTCATACTCTTTATTTGGTTCTTTTAAAGAAGTACGGTTAATGTGCACGTTGAGATGAACCATAAAAAAAAAATCGAACAAAAAAAAAAGAAAGAGAAAATCGCAAAAGAAAAAAAATCGAAGGAAAGAAAGAAGTGAAATAGAAAGAAATATTGACAAAAAAAAAAAGTCAATTGAAAAAGCAAAAATAGAAAAAAATGAAAATCAAAGCAAAAGTGAATCGGCCACCTGCATATCTTTGTGTTTCTAAGAGTGTTTCTTGGCGTTAGACTTGTAATGACCAAAATCTGCCTTTTTTTTTTTTTTTTTTTGCAAATTGATTACATTTTTCTTTGCTTTTGGATTCACATATTCAATCCGATAGTGTTTTTTATTTTAATTTTTCTTTGCTTTTTGGTTTAAGTATTGATTGATTGATTTTAATTGATTGAATGAAACAATTAAAATTAATTAACAAATATTAATGGTAATGGTGATGATAGGGGTATTTTCAGTATTAATTTTTATTTTATTTTATTTTTAAATTTTTTTAACGAAGTTTTAAAAAAAATTTGGACGGAAGAATTATTTTGTTTAACGGAATGAAACATGAGGGACTAAAAAGTGACTTTTTCAAACTGTAGAGACGAAATCATTATTTTAGACAAATCTCAGCTACTAAATAGTATTTTACCCTTTACATTATTTTGGAATTGAACCAGTGGGATCATTATTTTCAGGACAGGTTCAGTTAGAGTGCTCAAAGATACAACTTTTTGAGGTAGGAGACCTGGAAGCTTGTTTTGTTAAGGTAAAGGAGAGGTAGGTTTCCTACAGATGGATGAATCGAACCTGTACATGAGCTTAGGAAGACATATTACTAAGTTCCTGCTTGCTGAGGGTCAAAAGATTTTTCGGATAGGCAAGGTAAAGGTTGTTGAGACTTGTTGCCAAACCTATGTGTAAGAGGGAAAGATAATCCATTTTTGAAGGAATGGTTCCATAGAATCAGCAGCTGCCCCATGGATCAAAGGCTAATGGAAAATATTACCAAACCAGAAGCAAGGATTGTTTCCAACCCACAAAGAGAGAGAGAGAGGGAGATTAACTTTGGTTGCATTTGCCAAGACTAGTTTTCCATTTTAGAAGAAGAGCCAAACTGGTACTTCATTTCTTAGAGTAGTAGAGATAACTATGCATAGTGCAGAATATTAACCCAACTCTCATTTCAAAGTAAATGCATTATCACTGAAAAGTAGTGAAAACCCACCAACTCTACCAATGCATGGATGATTACAAAACATAGAAATACAAAATAACAATAACAATGATGCAACGTACTCATACAAGCACAGATTTACATCGGTATACCATAACACTTACAAGCACTTATCCAAGTTTATATTGGATTTATGGATTTTATTTCTCGGCAAATGGACAATTTAAACAGAGTATGCATGTAATACTAAAACACAAACACGATGGTGAAATGAAATTCATCTGGCTGCTGTAAACTGGTAAGAAGCATAAGAAAGGGTACCATTGCTCCAGCTGTGGTGCACAAGTTTGGCCTCCGCATTTGCACCTGCAGCACCCATGGCCACATGCAATGGATAAAAGTGGTCTGGCCAAGGATGAGCCTTTTTTGCATGAGGTGCCTTCACATCAAACTGATTCACATCCTCATATCTGCGGAGAAAGAGTAATTAACAGAAATGAAAGTAATAGGTCTTATTGTTCAAAACTTTCATGCCCCCCAAAAGGACCAAAACAGAACAAGTAGAAAGGTACTGAAGGAAGATATTCAGTAAAGAAGAGCTGCAAATTGATCAAACAACTAAGCCCATTGATAAAGCTTATGTTGATTTCCTGAACAAACATCCTATTCCATGAAACAATTATATCCAAAAGACAAGAAATTATCAATAAGGACACGATAACCTCTTAGAAGTTAGAAGCATAAAGCAAAGGGAGATGAAAGGAATTTTGCAAGACAAGTTCAAATTCCAAAAGCATAGCATCTTTAAGTAAGCAATAAATAAGAATTAAAGCAATATTTTAGGACCTTCCTTGAAGAAGAGCATCTTTAAGCCAGGCATCAAACTCTATAGCCCAAGAAGGAGTGGGGCTGTCATTGGGTCCAATGACCCTTAAGTTGTGAGTGGTAGCTCCTGAGCCAATTATAAGGACACCTTCCTCCTTGAGAGGGGCCAGTGCCCTTCCCATGTTATAATGGTAGGTGCCATCTTTATCTGACTGAATGGAGAGCTGACACACTGGGATATCAGCCTCCGGATACATGAACATCAATGGAACCCACGCACCATGGTCAAGCCCCCTTTTTTTATCCTCATGAACCTGCTTAAAACCAGACGCTAACAGCAGTTCTTTCACCCTCTTCGCCAATTCAGGAGCTCCTGGCGAAGTATACTTGAGCTGCCGAATATATTTATCAATAGAATTGAGAAAGATCCAATTTTAATTTAGTATTTTGTTAGAAATTAGAATTCCCAAAAAGGAACAAGCTTTGCAATTGAGCCATACCCATCAATCAAAACCGTTCATTTCTGTACGTGATCATATGATGCTTGATCAAAATTCAAAAAAGAAAACAAACCATAATTTGAAAAATTATAAAAGGAAATAGAGTACCTTGTACATGGGGTCGGGGAAGCCATAGAAGTCGTAGATGGTGTCATTGCGGTCAACGACGTTAACGGCGGGCTCACGGGTGTCCCAGTGACCGGAAACCATTAGAATGGCCTTTGGCCTGTCTTTGTATGTTTGGTGTCGCCAGGATTGGAAGAAATGCCTTGCCGTAATGCTCTCGTCTATTGACATCATCGGCGACCCATGCGATAGGTAAAACGTCTCTTTCACAGCCATTTTGCAAAATGATAATGAAAAGGAAATTCACCAGAAGAAGGAGGAGGAGGAGGAAATTGGGGGGTCTCAATTGAATTTCTAAATTCTAAGTTTCCAACACAACAAACAAAACAGGGCTGACTTTATTTATTTATTTTCAGGGATTCGAGTATAGAATCTCAGGTCTATTTACTTTGTTTATCATATCATATGTTCATATGAATTATGAAAAATGAATTTTAACGAGGATAAATTATTATTTAGTTGTTAAAATTTAATTTAATTCATTCATTTATTTTTTTATTTTTGAGAAATTAATTAATTAATTTTATATAAATATTATTTATTTTTATTAATTTGAATTTATTTTTATTTTTAAATAATAAAATTAAAATTATATTTATATTTATTATATATACAAAGACATTTTAGTTATTTTTTATAAATTTAATAGAAAAAAATATAAAAATTAAACAGAATAATTAAATAGTATGATGGAATTAAAATTAAAAAATCAATTAATTAACTTTTTAAAAAATTATGTATGAATTAATTAATTAGATCAAATTTTAAGGTTTAAATAATAATTTGTTTTTTAATAATCTATCCTATTAGGTTCCTTCCGCCTGTTGCTTGTGTTTTTTATTCTGGCTTTTTTATTTTTGTCACCAAGTCAAGTGGCTTTAAATAAATTAAAATGAAAATATATCACATTCACATCAACCATGTATTTTAAATTACAATAAGGTTAGCCATGTTGTGACAGGTACACCAACTTAATCTTAATCTTTTATATTCACAATATTAATCTTTTATTTACTTTAATTAAATTATCTTTATACAATGTCAAATATTTCTCATATTCTATAATTAATTTATTTCATTTTATGTAAATTAGTTATATATTCTCATCACTTATTAGTTATTATCATTGATTATTTTTTATTCCCTTAAAATATTAGTTTTATGTTATATATATTTAATTTATATATGATATTATTTTAAAAATGAAGCAAAAATTCTGCTAAAAATTTAATGGTAATGAAAAAATTATTTTTGTGTTTTTTTTTTTTCGGAGAAAAATTGTATTGTAGTTCTTAGCTACAAAACAGAAAAAAAATTATTTTAAAAAATACTAAAATAAACTTTTTTTTTTCAAATCAATAGTATAAGTATCCTATAAAAATAATATTATAATATTAGACAATTTTCTAGGGTGGCAAAAAAAATATATTATCAACACTATATAGTTTTTTTTTCTTATATTATAAAAACTTGAACATTTTTTTTCTTACCTATTTTTATTTTTTCTAAAGTATTTTATATAAGAGTAAACTAAATTTTGATTGTTAATTTTTTGAGATTTAAGAATTTATGAATAATTCTTATCAAAACAAGTTATGAATAACATATATATATATATTTTTGTTATTGACTAATTAAAAAAATTTTATGATATATATATTTTTAGGTGATTAAAAGTATTTTTTTTTCAATTTTTTGGTTAATAGTTTTATTTTTATATGAATTATACATATATTACATGGAAAACTAATATATACATAAGAAAATAAACTAATTATAGTTAATGAAAAAGTTTTAATTAAAACAAATAAAAGGCTAATATTATCAATGTAAATGTGTAAATATTAAATTGCTATGACATTAACAAATTTAGTTATGACAATATCACTATCATTTAATAAAATTAAAATTTGATTTCATGTAAATTTTAACATATTTTAAGATGCATTCTTTCAATTTTCATTTCTTTTTCATGAACAAAATATCAAGTCCAACTTAATCGATTTGGTGTAATTTAATATCTTTCATAAATTAATGAAGTATTATAAGTTCTACAAGTTCTATTGTTTTAGTTCAATTCTACTGTTTCGATTTTGATTTAAAATATCTCCACTAATGGAACACCAAAAGGAAAATTTTTTTGTGGCATCAAGTTTTGACCTAGTTTGCCAAATTGAACGTTTTGGGTAAGCATATCACTCTAATGGTAAATTAGAGTTCACTGTTATTTTCCTTCCATTAATTCCTAATTTCAATTTGGAGGCTGCTAAATCTGTGATTTTTTTTGAATGGCAAAAAATAATAAGTTGAGAAATTTAGTACATGAAGTGCAAGGGATAAAGGTAATCACCGTAATAACAAATCTCTCGTACAATAAAAAATAAAAAAAAAACAAATCTCTCCTACAAGCAATGAGGAACCAGCTACCTCAAATTCCCCTTCTCAATACTAAAAAATGTGACCACCAAACACGCAGCTTGTGCACACGGCATCCTGAATCCCAATATTGTACTGGCTACTTGTACCATAATATTTCTAACATTAATTTCTGGGTTTCATCCATTGCAAAATAATGCAACAATGCGTGTATTAAAAAGAAACCAAACAATCATCATCACGAAAGCTATCTCCTGTAGATACCTTTGGTAGAGAGTTCTCTCTACCCTTGAAAGATCTCAATTCCCTTCAAAATGAGAGCCCTCCAAAGACAACTTCCTCAAGTATGGTAGTAGCAGAAGCAGTCTTTGAATCAGATTCTGCCATTCTCCAATATGCTAGCAGAAAGCCTCCTGATTCCCATATAGTCTGGAAAAGAGCATCTGCTTTTGAAGATATCAAACAGACCTGGCAATCAATTAAATAGAAAATTAGTTGGTTGTGCCTTGATGAAAAATTCTACAAATTTCCCTTGACAAGCTTGTTATGTGATGAAACTTCACCTAAATAAAAGTTCAATACAGAACTTCCCGTCAGAAAAAAAGGTGCAACTTAAATAAAATCAAGTTTGGAGTAGATAAATATACCAAATTAGGAAACCCAAGGCATAGGATAAATGAAATTTGCACAGGATCTGCCACAGTTCATACATCAACCTAAAAACTTGCTTTTTCAAGTGTGGTAAGGTGCACAAATACCCCCTAGTGCAACCAATCATGCCAGAGTCCAGTTTAAACAATCTCTAGTCATTTTAGGGGTGGAAAACTCATTATATGTGCAAAATACGAAGCCCTCTATCAAGGGCATGCAGCACCCTACTTTAAGAGGTCAAGGAAGGGGCTGTACTATGAACTTCCCACTGATTTTTTATGGAGGCTGTTTTCACAACTTGAACATATGGCCTTCTAGTCACAATAAGCAACAAATGCATAGGAAATGAACAAGACACAATAGATAGCCAATGAAAGAGAAATGAGACTATTTTACCTCAAGACCTCTTCAATCTCTTTCTCTTAGATGCTTTCTTAGGAGTGTTTGACAATTTAGCACCAACAGCAGCATAAGTTCTAAGTTTCTCAAGAATCCTCCTCTCGCTAACACGTAATATCAGAGAATGGTACAACTTTCTTTCTTTCTTGCTACACTTTTCCAGTGCTTCAATATCATCCTTCATTGAACTTAAACCATACAAACTCTCCCTTTTGTCAGCAAGCCACAAAAGTGCACTACAAACACTTTCTGTAAGCAACAAATCTTTATTAGCTTCTGACCCTTTATGCCATGTGATATTGCATTTTTCTGACAAAATCACACTGATGGATTCTTTATGGTTTTTTGCAGTTGAAACTGCTAGATCCAATTTGCAATAGTCGTCCTCTGGTAACAACATTATGTGCAATAAAATCAACAACTCAACTTGTGGTTCCCCATTGAATGAGATCTCAAAGTATTCAGCATTCTGGCTAACACATCCAGAGTAATCTAATTTTCTCCAAAGGGACAACCTTGCTCTGCTATACCGGCCAGAGAACAATGATGAACTCCATTTAAGTACCAACTCCAAGTCAATATTGACAATGTCATAAGGATTCTCTGGCTCTGTGAATCCATATCTATGAAGCAATGCAGCATTACCTACTAACCCATATGTATTAAAGACCTGAGAGGATATCAAAAGGAACAAACATAAAAAAGAGGAACTGATATGAAAAAGCTTTTTCCTTCATCAAGGCAGACCTAAACAGAAATAATTACTTAAAACTAAGAAATCAGTTTAGATGGCAGTCGATGTAGTGCGCAATACAACCCTTTGTGACAGGCAGATTAGAGCACTTTCTGTTCTTGCAGCTTGCAAAATTAAACAACATCAAGATCCCCTGTCTAGTAAGTATTCCAATTAGAGGCAAACTTAAGTGGATAGATTCAAGTAAGTTTCAAAGTAGAGCTTGTTGGAGTAGGAAGGAAAAATTCACAATGAACAAAGTCAGAGGCGTGTTGAGACACTGTCCTAAAGGATTTATTTCAATCCTTCCATGATTCAACTGACCCCTCTTGTATACTCTCGGCAGTGAAGAACTTAATTTTTAGATTTTCAATCCCCAATCGATCCATTTATCATTGAAACTAGACCAAACCAATCAATATAAACATCTGGTTGATTGGAATTACTTACTTACCATTACCTTTTGCAAATGTCAACTAAACCTAGAAAAAGGAACTCAATCCTAGTCATTAAATTTATAAGCAAGAAAACCCAAGCACAAGAATGAAATAATTGAATATTGTTCCTTGTGAGAATCACAAAAATTAATATCTTATACTAGGCTTTTCCAACATACCTATTCCTCATAATTCCCCGAAAGAAATGCAGTGTAATCTGCTTGATAAAGCTGATTCAACCATGAAGAATAAACACATCTAATTAATTGATTTCCAAAGACAAAAAAGAAAAAAAATGAAGTGAATTTTGTTTTGTCATTCCAGTTAGAACTCAACTTGAACATTAGGTAACTTTTCTGACTTGCACTTAGCTTCAGTGCCACCAAGAAATTAAACATATTAAAATAAGACATAAGGGCCTTTGCCAAGGTTAAAAAAATGGTCTATTGAACAAAGAAACAGAGATTCAGTTCAAAAAAAAAGCAAAAACAAAAACAAAGAAACAGTGATTGAAGAATACAATTAAGCTAATTAAATTTGCTTTCTTAGTTGGCATAAATTATATTCCTGATTTGAATGAAATATACTTTACAGAGTCCTGCAAAGTGCAATTGTTAAGGCAAGCTATAGATATTATTCTAAACCCTTGCTAATTGAGTTCAGCCAACTACATAGCTAACACAACCACCTCTCAGACTTGAGACCATAATAGCTACAACTAAACAAGTCCAAAAGGTCTATTCGAACAAAAAATAATTTCTCACTCTAGAGTAGGATTCTACATAGTATAATGTCTCAACTCTAACCAACACACATTTCTCAAATCATGTTATGAATCAATAAAGGAAATTCCTCAATTTATTCAAAGCAATAACTTTGAAGAATTGATAGGGGAAAAAAAAGCAACCACACTAGCTGAGACATCAGAATTGGATAAGAATAGCATACAGACCTCAGCTCCAGCCTTGACATCTTTCACCATAATCATTTCCAAGACCATGGGATCATCTGAACTGGATCCCAGTGCGCTTGATGGATCCTCATCAACAGAATTTTCAGTATGAGAATCATTGGCATTGTCATTGTCATTGTCATCATAATCAGATTTAGAATCAGAAGACCTAGAGGTGAAATGCACATCCTCTGCTCCAGTCTTGTGATTAAAGCTGTATCACATAACCAAGATTAATGAAATAATTACTCCAGATATCAATTATGATAAATTACTACTAATAGTAAGCCTCTGTTGCTGTGCACATCCTAAGACATTTAGATAAATCACCCACAGTAATATTAATAAAATACTAGCACAAGAAATAACCTTCTTGGAGTAGGTAAACTTACAGGTCTGCCAAAGGAACCATCCCAGATCCATGATAATCATCTATCTCAAAAGAACGAGAACCAATAAGACTCCTTGCAGCAAAATAATGCTCAGGACCAAAGAAATTAGGACGAAGATTTTCAGCATCCACGAGAGGCAATATATTCTCTTTCCAATCATCATATATAAGGGTTTTGTCTTCTTTCACAATCTGCCTACAAGAGGACAAGAAATTACAAAGGTTGGCTTCTATAAAGCTCCCCTCATACTGTCTATGTCTATTGCGAATGGAATGGAGTGTCAATTATGCAAAGGCTAGTGTATCATTAACCAAATAATAATGCTACAATTGCAGGATAGATATAGAATAATAATTACAATTTTAGCGGCTTTTACCTTGTGGAGCTCAGTGCCACGAAGAAGGTGATCGACTTCATCAAGAGTCCAAACCAAGGGCAAGCACTCTCTCTCGGGTAAGAGCTGAAGGTAGGTAGCCCAGGGAGAGTCCTTTCCTAAGCACTTTTCATACATAAGTGCCACGGACAGTCCCAAACAACCGCCCAAGCTGGCGGCTTCAATAATGCCGCATGCTCCACTGGTCTTGATGGTGAGGCAGGCGGACTTTGGAATGGTCGCAACCACCTCTCCTTCCTTCAAATCTCTGACCGCTTTCACGGAGATGCCTTCTTCGGGAGAGTGGATGAACAGGAGAGCATCGCTGCTCCATTCGATGCCTTGGGAGATCATCCACCGCTTGAATACCCTCAATCGCCTGCTTGTTTATTTATTTTTAGGAAAATTTGTTAAAGAGTTTGGATTACGGAAAATGAACAGAAAAAGAAAATTTGGAAGAGTTGTTAAATGACAGAATGACAGTACCTGGAACTGGAAGCCATGAGTTTGTGAACTTGAAGCAGAATCCGGCGGGAGCTGAAGCTCTCTTCTTTTTACTGCGGAATTTGATAGGGTTGTCAGTTGTGTTTTAGTGCGAAAAACACAAGGGCGACTGGGTGTGTTAAGTCATTATCCGTGCCCCTCCCGGCTGGCTAAGCAGCAGAGTCAATATTTAGGGATCCAACCGGATTAATACCCGCCTTTACCATCTGGCCACCACCTGTCAGAGATGGCAAATCCCGATCACCCGACAGGGAACCCCTCCCGCCCCGAATTCGACTGAAATTCCTGCCCCGTTTATAGTAATGGAGCGGCTGAGATTGAGTCTCCCCACTCTCTGCTCCGATTCCCGCATTAATTTTATAAAAGTAATATATATGTATTTTTTATTATAATTTTATATTATATATATATATATATATATAAATAATTAGTTTTATTTAAAATTATATTATTAAGTATTTAATTTTATTATTATTATTTAAATATTAATTAATAATATATAAAACTTAATATAAATATGTATAACATTTTTATCAAAATATATAAATTATAAAGTTTTAAAATTAATAAAATTATAAAAAAATAAATGGGGATCCTCATTTCTGCCTCGCGTTCATCCCGAATTCGATTTACCCTGTCTCGCCTTTATCCCGATTGTTCATGGGATAGAGACGAAAATCTCAAAACTCGCTCCGCCCCGCCCCATTGCCATTTCTAACGCCTGTGCTGAGTTTTGATTTGGTTATATATATATATATATATATATATATATATCATTTTATTTTTAAAATTTTACGTACTTGTAAATTCTAATAATTTAGGTTAAATAATAAATAGGTTTTTTTACACAAATACATAAAAATAAAAAATATTATAAAAATACACCTAAAAAAAATTTAAAAAATCTCTATTTAGCTACTTTTTATTACAAAATACTCTCATTGGCTATTAAGGAAAAAATATATAATGATAGGTTTTCTTGGAATGAGTTTTTTTGGAATGACAACCTAATAATATTATTTAAAAAAAAACTCAACAATTTTAAATTTCTTCTCAATATTATTATAAAATTAATTATTTTTTTTATTTTATGAAATAAGCTCTTAATAATCATATATATTTTAATAAATGAAAACTAATTTAAACGAAAAATACATAAAAATAATAGAAACTAATAATGGTAAAAAAAATTGATAATAAGAAAAAAAAATTGTTCATTTTTATACATTTTAATTAATTGATGTATTCAATATTTTTACTATCTACAAATATTTTGATAAATTGACAATAATATCAAGAAGTGCATTAGCACACTTAAAAAAAAAAACAATAAATGGTATATGTTTATGAAAATATGGTATACGCTGCATATATATTTGATATTTACAACTACTTAATATTTATACTTATTAGAAATATAAAAAATATAAATATAAAGTAACAGTAAATGGTATACGTATACCATAAATTGGTATATGTTTAGTAGATTTTTGGTATATGCAATTATTTTATATTTATACATATTGTAAATATGAAAAAAAAATAAAAAGATAAAATAACATTAAATGGTATACGTATACCATAAATTGATATACTTTTAATAGATTTTTGGTATCTGCAACTACTTATATTTATACAGATTTGAAATATGAAAAATTAAAAAAGATAAAATAACAGTAAATGGTATACGTATACCATAAATTTATATACTTTTAGTAGATTTTGGTATCTGCAACTACTTTATATTTATACAAATTGGAAATATGAAAAAATTAAAAAAAAAATAACAGTAAATGATATACGTATATCATAAATTGGTATACTTTTAGTATCTGCAACTACTTAATAATTACGTGTGGTATATAAAAAATAATTAAGGGATTTTTTCTAAAACAATAATTAATAAATGCAATTAATAATAATAATAATAATAAAGAAAACTATATATAAAGCAATAAACATATATGCGCATATAAATCAATCATGTAGGGAGAGAAGAATACTTGAAGAAATACACTACAAACTGTCAAAACCTAAACAATATAAAGCTCTTGCATGAAATCATAAAAGCATAGAACCAGCTTCATTATATTCAGTCTCCTAAGAAAAATCAAGATCAACCTTTGCCATGTCAAATTGACTCAACAAATGAAAACGGCAAATGGTTCCAGAGTACTTCAATAATTGTAAAAATAAATGCAATTAAAAATAAATAATAATAATAATAATAATCAATTTTAAATTTTTGCTTCTAGCTAAATTTTTACAGTAATAAAAATAATATATACATATGAAAGAATAAGATAAATTTGTTTTTTTATGATATTAAAACAATACAGAGGCTATAATGATTTAATTAATAGTAATAATAATAATTAATGAAAATTGTTACAACCCGACTTCACAGACACGTGACCGGCACTAGGGTATGGGAAAACGTAAGGTTTCAAGAACCCGTAGTTAGCCTGACATATTATATCATCAAAGAATATACCATATAATCACATCTCAGGGGCTAAGGACCCACCTGCTAACAGAACCTATATCAACATTATAATATATCAATCATTCACATCTCATCAGGTTTCTGTTCAGCAGACTATCTCATAAGTCATAATACTGATATCACACATAATTATACAATAATATAGATACAAAATGTGTCTACTGTAATTGCGAAAATTCTAGAATTTATTATTACATACAACAACATTTATTTATAAAATCCACTGCCGGAGAAGATGGCAGGGAAACTCAACAGTAGTAACTCATCTTGCAACCTGAAAAAAAGTAGTGAAACAGGAATAAGCACCTCAGCTCAGTGAGTGATACCAACCAATATACAAACCTGGTGTCTTAATGTCGTTCTATCATTAATGCTCATGCAACATGTCACATATACAAATTATCATATAATCTCATACAATGATGGGAATCAGTCTAAATAAATCATACTAAACCTCAATACGGGGAGCCAATCCTCACCTTGGCTCTCTGTGTCCAACTGAAAATTACTTTAAAAATCCAATACATAGGGTACCAGCTGTCCCTAGCCGAAGCCATGCAGCGACCCGACTGGCAGCAATGAGCTATGAGCAAGCTCATTAATTGTCATACACCAGTCAATGCTCATCCATCATATATCATATTCACATTTATAGCGACTCCTGTGTCATCCCAATACCATACAGCATCCACAATAATTATGCAACACATAATTAATAAATCATTCACATACATGTGCCAGAATGCTCAATAATTACTTATAGTGCATAATTATATAATATATATTCATTCGACAAATGTAGATGCATGGAATGCAAGAAAGTATATTAGAATCATTCACAACACAGGTGTCGAAAATCAAAGTTAGTCACTGACTAGAACTTGGAGCTGCAGATGACGGTCTTGGACGATCTAGAAAATAAAATATAACAAATTATCAGGAATGGAATTTTAATTACAATTAACTATTTAAATTCATAACAATTCTGATACGCTGAAATAAATCATTCTAATACTAAATTAATCATCAGGGATAAATTTCGGACTGTCGGGCGTACTCATCGGAGAGTCGCCGAAAAAGTCATCGAAAAATATCAACGATGTCGGATAGCGGCGAAATTGGTGTCAATATGTTCATATCAAAGCGTGGATACCGAAAATATACACCACTTATTTTTTTCGCTGACGGATTGCCGAAAAGACGCGTCGGCAGATCCGAAATTACACCGTAATTAGGCGAAAATTCAAACGTTCACCATAATTTACAAATGAGATACTAAATCGAAGCTTACGAGATAAGGAGTCCAACGGTATGAGAATCGTCGGAAACAGAGGTCGAAAAGTTGACGAAATAATGATCTAAAGTCTGCTGGCCGAAAATCGCTTTGGCGGCGCATGCGGCGACGGACAGCTGGATACCGTTGGAAGCGTCTCTGCCTCCTCTTTCTGGTGGTCTGGCGCGTGTAGCTTTCTAATGACCGGAAGGCAACGTTCTGGTCCTTTTTCCGTTTCTCTCTCTCTCTCTCTCTCTCTCTCTCTCTGTTTTTGTTTCTTCTACTTTCTCTTTTTTTTTTTTTTTTTTTTTCTTTTATGTTCCTTTACCTTACATATAATAATAATAATAATAATAATAATAATAATAATATAAAAATTAAGTTAAATAAATTTAACTTTAAATAATTAAATAAATAAATTTACTTTTCTAAAATAATTACCAAAAATTAATAAATTAAAATTCGAGATATTACAAAAATGAAGTATAAAATATAGTCAAAATTGATTGCCATCATAAAAAAAAAAAAAAAAAAAAAAAGAGCCACAAAATGTAAAGAGTGTATTTTTTTAATAAAAAATAAAAAAAGAATATAAAAATAAATGAGAGAGAGTAAAAATATAAAAATAAAATAAAAATGGGAGTAAAATTGTAATTAAAAATTAAAAAAAGAGTATATGGGGTAATTTCCTATAATAAATAGGGATTTCTATAGAAATAGCCAAAAAAAAAAAAAAGAATAAAATTACATTTATACATCAGCTTCCAAACAATTACAAAAATATCAAAATGAGTTTTTTTTTTTACTTTTGCACGCTTTTTAGCAAAACTTAGGAAATAGCATTAGTAAATCTATTAAGGGGTAAGTGATAGTGCAAAATATTTTCTTTCTCATTATTACCCCTATTAGCCTAATTTTTATTTTTTTTTCATATTTCCACATTTAAATTTTTTTATTTTATATTTACCCCCAAAACTTTTTTATTTACCCCTTTTAACTTAATTTCTATATTTAATCATTTACAACTTCATAAATTCTTTGTATTTTTTTTACCTTTAATTTATTATTTTTTACATTTTCTCCTAAAAATTATTTTTATTTTTCACCTTTAGTTTCTTTTATATATATATATATTTCATAACTCCATGAATTTTTTTATTTTTATCCTTAATCTTCTCTTATATTTAACTTTTTAAATTTTAATTTGAAAAATTAAATGTGTAATATTTTTTAAAATGAATATTAAAATTATAGTTTTAAATCCAATTATTTTTATGAATATTTTTCATTCAAATGTTTATTATTATATTTCTCAAAGAAATATAGTAATACATTAATTATGTATTATTTATTGTAGTGAATTAATTTTTAATATTATTTATTATGTATTATTTATCAATGAGATAAAATTTTGTCCCCTCTCTTTTCAATTCCTGGATCCGTTACTGGAAAAGAGTATATTTGGAGTATAGTTAAGTATATCATAGGTATACATTTATGTAAAGTTTATTAAATTCTGTTTAATTTAATTTTAGAATCATTTTCAATTGTCTAAAAAAATGAAAAGGGAAAGAAAAGAGTATAATTAGCTAGAAATATTAAAATATAGTATATGTTGTATTGATTTAATATATATTTTTCAAAATTTTACGGTATTGAGTATTTAAATAAAAATTGAATTTGTATAATATTGATTTTAAGTATACATCTAGTATATAATTGGTAGGTGACATTAATTTTGAATTTTAATTTATATAAAAAAAAAGAAACATTTTTAATAATACACAGTAAAGAGTATATGACAAGTATATTCTGAGTATATGTGAAGTTTATGATAATACAATTCTTACTCACTTTTGCATATTCTGATTTGAAATCCTATTTTTTTTTCCTTTTATACATATATGGATATAAAACAAGTATTTGTACATCACAATGAACATAGGCAAGAAAACATAAACTATATTGAGTTGTAATGCTAATACTAAAATACGCAAAAACTAACAATCAACTTGTAATCAATTACAAATCAACATTTGATCAACTAAAAAACAACCAGTTTTTTAGCAATACTAATGCTAAAATACGCAAAAACCAACAATCAACCTATAACCAACATGTAATTAACATGTTATCAATCAACAATCAATCTCTGATCAACCAAAAGACAACCTAACTATCAAGCTATTCCATCAACTCTCTCAAATTACAGTATTTTAGCAATAGTAATGTTGATTTTAGTATACAAATAAACTAATAAAAACTAAAAACACATGCAAAAAATTAAAAAAGGTAACAAAAAAACCAACAAAAAATATAAAATGAATTAAACTAAGATAATTCATTTTATATATAAACAGACTGTTAAAAACATACAAATGTTTAAAAATATTACATAAAAAATATGAAATAAAGAGACTAAAAACAAAAAATAAAATAAAATCCTGCCAATTGCAAAAAGCTATGCTGGTTTTAGAGCATAATCATCAATGCAATGTTTATTACTCGGACAAATGGGCACAACTTTTGGTTTTGTTCTTTTCCAGTGTACTCAATCAGGTAGAATAGATATGCTTCTAAGGGCAGATTCAAGTTGCAACCTCTAACAAAGGCCCTTTACCTTTTAATTTTGTGCAAGACCATAAATTAGCGAAGTGTTACTAGGGATTGTAGTGTAAGGCAATACAATGACAGATCAAATTAGTATTACTGCTTTGTATTTTGTGTTTGTAATTCGAAGTATTTTGTATTGTATTTATATTGTAGCAAAGGCAGTGTCTTTTTACAGGCCATGAAATGTTTAAGCTTTTTATACCTGTTGTGCTAAATCTGCAAGTGTACAGATCGTGGGCAAGTAATAATGTGTGAATAGAGTGTCGATCCCACAGGGAAGGTGTTGACAATTACCAAAAAATATGATTACTCTATTATTTAGAAAATTAATTCAGTTGTGAAGAAAAAGAAAATTAAAATAGATGTAAGAAAATTTAAAAAATAAATTCAATATATGATAAAGATCTAGGATTTAGATTTCATCAATTGATTACCTATGACTTTTCTATATTCTCTAGATTGGTTTAATTTTATTGGAATTAATGATTAGATTTCCCAAAAATATATGATGTTCTCTCTCAAGATACAACACAAGTATTTATGTTAACCTTATATCTACTCTCGTAATCACAAGCAATTAACACAAACCCATTAAGTTTTATGGAAATCCTTTAATTAATCACAAATGAGTGTTCTTATCTCTAAGTAACACATTCCCTAGGTCTAATATCTTAATGAACTAATATTATGCTTCCACTCTCGTTAC
>CATKHJ010886955.1:0-12304 GCA_949750685.1 Vernicia montana
CTCCTCGTCTGTAGAAGGGCTCTGTTCAGAACTTAGTCTAAAGTGATTAGCAAGAGGACAACTAATCGCTTTAGCCTTGTCCATATTAAATCTCTGAAGTACTTTCTCAATGTACTTCTCCTGTGACAACCATAATTTCTTCTTGGCGTCTCTGTCTCTGATAATCTGCATGCCAAGAATTTGTTTTGCTAGCCCTAAGTCTTTCATGACAAAAGACTTACTCAGCTGCTTTTTCAAGCTGTTGATTCTGGAAACATTCCGGCCAACAATCAGCATATCATCCACATAGAGCAATAGAATAATAAAATCATCATCAGAGAATTTCTTTATAAAAACACAATGGTCTGAAGTAGTCTTCTTATAGCCCTGCTTCCCCATAACTAACTCAAACTTCTTGTACCATTGTCTCGGTGCTTGTTTCAAGCCGTAAAGGCTTTTCTTCAATCTGCAAACATAATCATCTTTTTCCTTTTCTTCGAAACCCTCTGTTGCTCCATGTATATCTCCTCTTCCAAATCACCATGTAGGAAGGCAATTTTCACATCCATTTGCTCGATCTCCAAATCAAGACTTGCTGTTATTCCCAGCACAGTAAGAATGGATGTCATTTTCACAACATGTGAAAATATCAATATCAAAATCAATGCCTTTTCTTTGGTTGAACCCTTTAACAACCAATCTGGCTTTGAATCTCGGATAGGAACTGTATTCTTCATGCTTGATTCTGAACACTCATTTATTTTTCAAAGCTCTTTTGCCTTTAGGCATCTTCACCAGCTCAAAAGTTTTATTCTCATGTAAAGACTTCATCTCTTCTTGCATGGCTTCAAACCATTTCTGCTTCTGTTCATCATCCATGGCTTTTTCAAAGTTCTCAGGTTCTCCCCCGTCAGTGAGTAGTACATATTCATTTGCTGGATATCTGATAGAAGGTTGTCTTATTCTATCACTTTTCCTTAATGGAACTGGGGAAGCCACAGGTGCTGGTGGTTGATGATGAACATTATCATCATTGTCATCATCCGAGTCAATCTCAACGGGAGCATCATTTATCTCAGGCTGAGCATCCTGAGTTTCATCTCTAACTTCTCTCGGCACCGTTGTTGGAGGAACTAATTCCAAGTCTGTTGAGTCACCATTGGAGTTTGGAACATCCTTAACCATCTTGTTAATATCTTCAATGGTCTGGTTCTCAACAAACACAGCATCATGGCTTCTGACAAGCTTCTTGTGGATCGGATCATAAAATCTATAGCCAAATTTATCTTGGCCATAGCCAACAAATATACATTATCGTGTCTTAGCATCAAGCTTGGATCTTTCATCTTTAGGAATATGCACAACGACTTTGCAGCCAAATACCTGCAGATGATCATAGGAAACATCCTTTCCTGACCAAGCTTTCTTCGGAATGTCATTCTTAAGAGGGACACAGGGTGTACAATTCAACACATATGTAGCTGTCTACAGAGCTTCACCCCAAAATATCTTATATAACTTTGCATGTGAGAGTAAACATATGATTCTCTCCATCAAAGTTCTGTTCATCCTCTCAGCTAAGCCATTCAATTGTGGTGTCTTCGGAGGCGTTGTTTGATGTTGAATACCATACTCTTTACAGTAAGCATCAAATGGTCCAGTGTACTCTCCACCATTGTCTGTCCGGATGAATTTCAACTTCTTCCCAGTCTTTCTCTCAACTGAGGCATGAAACTATTTGAAGACATCTAACACCTGATATTTTATCTTCAAGGTATAAACCCATGTCTTCCGAAAATGATCATTAATGAAAGTCACAAAGTACTGAGCACCACCAAATGACTTTGGCATTGGTCCACACAGATCTAAATGTATCAGATCCAACACGTTCTTCATTCTGGAAGGAGTGGAACTTTTAAAAGCAACTTTGTTTTGCTTTCCTGCTAAACAATTTGCTCATTTTTCCAAATGCACCTGTTTCATCCCAAATAGCACATTCTTCTTGACTAGATAGGTCATCCCTTTTCTCACTCATGTGACCGAGTCTTCTATGCCACAACTCAAAAGCATAATGTTTCTCTAGAGCATTTACACTGTCGCTGAAGAGCTTTGCATTCATCACATATAGTGATGAGTAATTTTTACCTCTGGCCACCACCAAGGAACCTTTAGTCAGTTTCCACAGACCATTCACGAAGGTGTTGCAGAAACCTTCATCATCTAGTCTACCTACTGAAATCAGATTCAGTCGCATATCTAGAATATGCCTCACATTTCTGAGGACTAGCCTTGTGCCATTCTCCGTCTCTAGGAAAACATCTCCTCTACCAATAACTTTTGATAGGTTATTATTTTTCATTTTAACAACACCAAAATCTCCCGGTGTGTAAGATGAGAAGAATTCTTTCTGAGATGTAGCGTGGATGGAAGCACCACTGTCAATCACCCAATTAGTCTCATGGGATATAAGATTGACAACATCCTCATCATAAACAATGTGGAATTCATCAATGGCATTTGTTTGTTCATCATCACTGCTACCGTTCTGCTTTTTCTCCTTGCCTTTGTTCTTCTCCTGCTCCTTTTTGAACTTTCGATAGAATCTTTTGATATGCCCCTTCTTTTTGCAATGATGACACTCAACATTAACATATTTGTTTGACTTCACTATGCTCTTGTCTCTGGAGTTTGAACCCCTAGACTGGCTTCTTCCTCTAGATTCTATAACCAGAACATCTAGTTGTGATAAAGAGGTTGAATTTTGTGATCTCTGTCTCATCTCTTAATTCAGAATGTTGCTTTTAACAGTCTCTATATTTACAACACCGTTAGGTGCTGAATTAGTAATGGATATCTTCAAAGTCTCCCATGACTCTGGTAGAGAAGCTAACACCATAAGAGCAAGCACTTTATTTTCAAACTTTATGCCCAATCTCGGCAACTGATCAACGATCCCTTGCATTTCATTAAGGTGATTTGCAATAGACGTGTCTTCTCTATATTTTACTTGCATTAATTTTGTCAAGTAAAATAATTTATTATTGCCGGCTTTGGAAGCATACAGCTCCTCAAGCTTATTCCATAAAGTTCGTGCTTGAGTCTCATTACAGATATGGTTGTAGACATTATCTTCGATAAATTTTCGGATGAAACCACACACCTGCTCATGCTCAAACGCCCATCCTTCTTCTGACTTATCTTCGGGTTTATTTGTAGTAAATACCGGTAAATGTAATTTCGTCACAAATAGGAGATCTTTCATCTTGTTTTTCCATATGTGGTAATTTGTGTCATTTAAGTTGATCATTTTGTTTGTCTTTGCTCCCATAACTTCAATACTATTGAATTGCTACAGGAACCGTATAGGTGAACAGTAGCGTATATGAACAGTAAGCGTATCTGTGAATAGTACCATATCCTTGCACAGTATCCTGCTACAGTGATGGACTGGGCTGCTACAGTAACTGACTGGACTGTTATAGTAACTGGGCTTGAACAATAACTCAGAGTACTATTCACAGTAATAATTTTTCGAGAAATTTTTTTTTGATGTGGACGATTAGTCAAAACTGCAACCACAGAGCATACTCTCAATTTTCAAGGAAAATTAAAACCAATAGCTCTGATACCACTTGTTAGGCCCACGGGTACCAAAATGCAGAATAATAACAATCAACAAAAATAACACCAGTAATTTAACGTGGTTCACCCTTAATTTTGGACTACGTTCACGAGACAAATTCCGAATAAAATACTTCTACTATTACGAATAGTAGGTACAAGAGAGTCTTCTCCAGATTAAATCTAGAGGCAATACAATATTAAAATGAGATAAATCCAAAATAGTAACACTCAGAGTATTTTCCAAAAATACCCCAAGTATTTTCCAAAAATACCGCTCCCCTTTTTAAGAATTATTTCCTAAAAATAATAAAACTCTCACAAAAACTTCTTCAGAGAAAATTGTTCTCTAGCTCACTAAATTGCTCTTGCAATTTTCTGCCCATTTGCCTTCCATTTGCATGGCTATTTATAGCCATGCAGTGTGCAAGATTTTCAAAGGAAAATCTTGGTTGTTGAGCAAAAATAAATGAGTGGGTTGTTGAGCAAATTAAGGCACCGATTTTTGACTTTTTTTTTTTTAATTTCAAATGTGTGGGTCCCTCCATGTGAGAGGGACACCACAACAAATCTTTGGCGTACACGAGTTCCAAAATTTTTCTTCTTGATCAAAATGAAAATATAAATAAATGAAACTAAGAAAATATAAATTTTTCTAAATATTTGTTTATTTAATTGAATGATGCTTTGAAGGAAGGGTAATAAACCTATTTATAAGTAACTTCCATTTTTTTTTTCATCATCTTACATCATTGTCTGCATCATTATCATCTTTATTGTCAACAAAAGTGACTTAGATTAGTAAACAAAAGTGGCTTGATTTAGTAAATAAAAGTGGCTTAAGTTTATAAACAAAAGTGGCTTGAATTAGTAAACAAAAGTGGCTTAGGTTAGTAAACAAAAGTGGCTTAGGTTAGTAAACAAAAATGGTTTGAATTAGTCAACAAAAGTGGCTTAGGCTATAGCTTTCTTTCATTATAAAATGAAGCCCATTCCCTCTTTGTATAACATCCCAAAATTCTTTCTATTCTGGAAAATAAAATAAAATAAAATACTAAAAACATGTTATAATTTATTTATAAATTGTTAGAGTTATTTATTTCTCAAAATAAATAATAATATTATTAAATTCTCAAGAACTAAATCAAAATTTGAGTTTAAACAGGTAAAATAATTTTAAAAAACTAGAGTTATCATCTCATCATATAAAATATCTCATATAATATTAAAGTAATTTTATACTTGTATGATGGGCCTAAATAAAAACTTTTTCTAAGATAATGCTATTATTAGGGTTGATCACGGTTCGTGGGTAACTTGAATCGAACCAAAGACCCGAACAGAAATAAAAAATTGAAATGAAAAATCCACGATCCCTGAAAAAAAAAACCCTGAACCATATTGAACCGAAAGTATTAGTATAGTACGGTATATGGGATGAGTGTGTATCCATATCGAGTATTGAATCGAACCAAATTAAAATCGAACAGAACCAATAGAACTGTGAACCAAACCAAATATGAGCCAATGATACTTAGCCCATTATTATTCAGATAATGAATTACCCACCTATTTGCCATTAATAATAATAATAATAATAATAATAATAATAATAATAATTATTATTATTATTATTATTATTATTATAAGATTTATTTATCCGAAATACTCCAATTGAATTTATCCGACTTATTAGAATCGAATAATCGAATCAAAATATAGGGACAATTCGGTACGAAAATTTTTAATATTTGGTTCGATTCCAGTTCTTCAATTTTAAAATTTTCAGAGTTTCGAATTAATTGGGAAATTTTCAAATTTTGGTTTTACTCGAATCTTACACACCCCTAGCTACTATATATGGGAGGTTCTCCATTCACCACCTAAGGTAGATGTGAGGGGCTATTTTTTTTTATATATCTTTTTCTTCTTAATTTATGGCATTATGCAATTAATTATTCCTGTATTTATATGCAAATAAGACAATGATTAAATAGTCGGGAGGTCAAAAGAAGACATAATTAACATGTGCCTATTTCTAATTTCTGGTGAAAATTTATAAATGAGAAAATGTTTTTTAAAAATCAAACTCTATAAAAAAAAAAAAAAAGACATGACTATATAATTTCTCTTAACTAATTGAAAACCTGCCTTTGGCACAATTAGATATTCAAAATTCTTTTTAATTAATTTTTATGTTGTATAAAAATAAAGACATATAAATATTATGATGAAAAATAGATAAATATAAAATTATTATATACTTCAGACAAATAATTGTTATTGTTTTAATAGATTTTTGAACCAGTCTTCGTCAATATTTTTCTAGTAATATAAAAACTTAAATTAATAATCACAAAATTTAATGAAAAAAAAAGAGATACGACAGAATATATATATAAAAATAAAAGAAATTAATTAAAATATATCCAAAATATTACCATATCCTACTTATTTATTTATTTCTCTTATAGTGTTATTTCTATTTTTTTACTTAATATATTTGTTTAAATAAATTTATTATAAATAAAATAAAAAATTAAAAAAGGAACTTTTAAGTTTTCACATTAAATACCTTATTAATTACCTAATATTTATTTTTAAATATTTAAAATTATATAAAAATTTATAAAAAAAAAAAGATAAATCAAATAGTGAGTATAGAGAGAGTTTTAAACTTTCTCTATGCTTCATCTTTAAGTGATCACAAATTTAAATTTATTATTATTATACTCAAATTTTATTAAACACTTTTACTGTGGACCACAAGAAAAAAAAAATTAATTTTATTAAGTGATCTTATTATCAACCACGAGAAGCTTATTTAGAACAATAAAAACAAAAATTATAAGACTATGGTCATGTTATAAATATTTTTCAAATCTCACCGGCCAGCAATAATTCCTTCCCCACTAATATTAGAAAAAAAGTTCGATTAAAAAAATTAGAAAAAAGAATTTTCTTACCAACAATATTTTTGGGAAACACTGTAAGTGTTACTATTTTGGGTTTATCTCATTATAATATTATATTGCTTCTAGATTTAATTTAGAAAATACTCTCTTATACATACTATTTGTAATAGTGGAAGTTTTATTCGAAATTTGTCCTGTGGACAAAGCCCAAAATTAAGAGTGAACTACGTTAAATTATTGGTGTTATTTTTGTTGATTGTTATTATTTCACATTTTGGTACCCGTGGGCCCAACAAGTGGTATCAGAGCTATTGGTTTTAATTTTCTTTGAAAATTGAGAGTATGCTTTGTGATTGCAGTTTTGACTGATCTTCCACATCAAAAAAATTTTTCTCGAAAAATTATTATTGTGAATAGTACTCTGAGTTACTGTTCAAGCCAGTTACTGTAGCAGCACAGTCCATCACTGTAGTAGGGATACTGTGCAAAGATACGGTATTATTTACATATACGAGTACTGTTCACATACGGTACTGTTTACCTATATGGTTCCTGTAGCAACTCAATAGTATTGAAACTATGGAGGCAAAGAAAAGTAAAATGATCAACTTAAATAGCACAAATTACCACATATGAAGAAATAAGATGAAAGATCTCATATTTGTGACAAAATTGCATTTACCGGTGTTTACTACAAATAAATTCGAAGATAAGTTAGAAGAAGAATAGGCGTTTGAGCATGAGCAGGTGTGTGGTTTCATCTGACAGTTTATCAAAGATAATGTCTACAATCATATCTGCAATGAGACTCATGCACGAACTTTGTGGAATAAGCTTGAGGAGCTGTATGTTTCCAAAACCGGCAATAATAAATTATTTTACTTGACAAAATTGATGCAAGTAAAATATAGAGAAGGCACGTCTGTTGCAGATCACCTTAATGAAATGCAAGGGATCGTTGATCAGTTGTCGGGAATGGACATAAAGTTTGACAATAAAGTGCTTGCTCTTATGGTGTTAGCTTCTCTACTAGAATCATGGGAGACTTTGAAGATATCCATTACCAATTTAGCACCTAACGGTATTGTAAATTTAGAGACTGTTAAAAGCAGCATTTTGAATGAAGAGATGAGACGGAGATCACAGAATTTAACTTCTTCATCACAACCAGATGTTCTGGTTACAGAATCCAGAGGGACAAGCCAATCTAAGGGTTCAAACTCCAGAGACAAGAGCAGAGGAAAGTCAAACAAATATAATAATGTTGAGAGCCATCATTGCAAAAGGAAGGGGCATATCAAGAGATTCTGCCGACAATTCAAAAAAGAGAAGAACAAAGGCAAGGAGAAAAAACAGAACGATAGCAGTGATGATGAACAAACAAATGCCATTGATGAATTCCACATTGTTTATGATGAGGATGCTGTCAATCTTATATCCCATGAGACCATTTAGGTGATTGACAGTGGTGCTTCCATTCACGCTACATCTCGGAAAGAATTCTTCTCATCTTACACACCGGGAGATTTTAGTATTGTTAAAATGGGAAATGATAACTTATCAAGAGTTATTGGTAGAGGAGATGTTTGCTTGGAGATAGAGAATGGCACAAGATTAATCCTCAGAAATGTGAGGCATATTCCAGATATGAGGCTGAATTTGATTTCAGTAGGTAAACTTAATAACGAAGGTTTCTGCAATACCTTCGTAAATGGTCTATGGAAACTCACTAAAGGTTCCTTGGTGGTGGCTAGAGGTAAAAAGTACTTATCATTATATGTGATGAATGCAAAGCTCTCCAGTGATAGTGTAAATGCTTTGGAGAAAGATGAATTTGTTGAGTTATGGCGTAAAATACTCAGCCACATGAGTGAGAAGGGGATGACCTATATAGTCAGGAAGAATGTGCTATCTGGGATAAAGTAGGTGCATTTGGAAAAATGCGCAGATTGTTTGGCAGGAAAGCGAAACAGAGTTGCTTTCAAAAGTTTCACTCCTTCTAGAATGAAGAACGTGTTGAATATGATACATTCAGATCTGTGTGGACTAATGCCAAAGTCACTTGGTGGTGCTCAGTACTTTGTGACTTTCATTGATGATCATTCTCGAAGGACATGGGTTTATACCTTGAAGACAAAAGATCAGGTGTTAGATGTCTTCAAGCAGTTCCATGCCTCAGTTGAGAGAAAGACTAGGAAGAAGTTGAAATGCATCCGGACAGACAATGGTGGAGAGTACACTGGACCATTTGATGCTTACTGTAAAGAACATGGTATTCAGCATCAAACAATGCCTCCGAAGACACCACAATTGAATGGCTTGGCTGAGAGGATGAACAGAACTTTAATGGAGAGAGTCAGATGTTTACTTTCACATGCAAAGTTATCTAAGATATTTTGGGGTGAAGCTCTGCAGATAGCTGTATATGTGTTGAATCACAAACCATGTGTCCC
This sequence comes from Vernicia montana, assembly GCA_949750685.1. Classification (NCBI taxonomy): domain Eukaryota; kingdom Viridiplantae; phylum Streptophyta; class Magnoliopsida; order Malpighiales; family Euphorbiaceae; genus Vernicia; species Vernicia montana. The sequence continues at coordinate 8,969 of CATKHJ010886955.1, forward strand.
TCTTAAGAATGATATTCCAGAGAAAGCTTGGTCAGGAAAGGATGTTTCCTATGATCATCTGTGGGTATTTGGCTATAAAGCCTTTGTACATATTCCTAAAGATGAGAGATCCAAGCTTGATGCTAAGACACAACAGTGTATATTTGTTGGCTATGGTCAAGATCAATTTGGCTATGATTCCGGTCTAGAAGAAGCTTGTCCGAAGCCGTGATGCTGTGTTTGTTGAGAACCAGACCATTGAAGATATTAACAAGATGGTTAAGGATGTTCCTAACTCCAATGGTGACTCAACAGACTAGGAATTAGTTCCTCCAATAATGGTGCCGAGAGAAGTTGGAGATGAAACTCAGAATGCTCAGCCTGAGATAAATGATGCTCCCGTTGAGATTGACTCAGATGATGACAATGATGATGATGTTCATCATCAACCACCAGCACCTGTGACTTCCACAGTTCCATTGAGGAGAAGTGATAGAATAAGACAACCTTCTATTAGATACCCAGCAAATGAGTATGTATTACTCACTGACGGAGGAGAACCTGAGAACTTTGAAGAAGCCATGGATGATAAATCCAAGCAGAAATGGATTGAAGCCATGCAAGATGAGATGAAGTCCTTACATAAGAATAAAACTTTTAAGCTGGTGAAGTTTCCTAAAGGCAAAAGAGCTTTGAAAAATAAATGGGTATTCAGAATCAAGCATGAAGAACACAGTTCCCATCCGAGATTCAAATTCAGATTGGCTGTTAAAGGGTTCAACCAAAGAAAAGGCATTGATTTTGATGAGATATTTTCACTTGTTGTGAAAATGACATCCATTCGTACTGTGCTGGGGATAGCAGCAAATTTTGATCTGGAGATAGAGCAAATGGATGTGAAAACTGCCTTCCTACATGGTGATTTGGAAGAGGAGATATACATGGAGCAACCAGAAGGTTTCAAAGAAAATGAAAAAGAGAATTATGTTTGCAGATTGAAGAAAAGCCTTTACGGCTTGAAACAGGCACCGAGACAATAGTACAAGAAGTTTGAGTCAGCTATGGGGGAGCAAGGCTATAAGAAGACTACTTCAGACCATTGTGTTTTTGTGAAGAAATTCTTTGATGATGATTTTATTATTCTATTGCTCTATGTGGATGATATGCTGATTGTTGGCCGGAATGTTTCTAGAATCAACAGCTTGAAAAAGCAGTTGAGTAAGTTTTTTGCCATGAAAGACTTAAGGCCAGCAAAGAAAATTATTGGCATAAAGATTATCAGAGATAGAGGCGCCAAGAAGATATGGTTGTCACAGAAGAAGTACATTAAGAAAGTACTTAAGAGATTTAATATGGATAAGGCTAAAGCGATTAGTTGTCCTCTTGCTAATCACTTTATACTAAGTTCTGAACAGAGCCCTTTTACAAACGAGAAGAATGAGGAAATGAATAAGATTCCTTATGCTTCAGCAGTTGGAAGTTTGATGTATGCCATAGTGAGTACACGGTATGATATTGCTCACTCGGTAGGAGTAGTGAGTCGGTTCCTTTCAAATCCTGGTAAGGAACATTGGGCTGCAGTAAAATGGATTTTCAAGTATCTTTGTGGTACTTCCAAAATATGCTTATGCTTTGGAGAGGACAAGTCTATGTTAGTTGGCTACACAGATACATATATAGTTGGCAATGTAGATTCAAGGAAATCTACATATGGTTACTTGATTACATTTGCAGGGGGAGCGGTGTCATGGCAATCAAAGTTGCAGAAGTGTGTTGCACTATCAACTACTGAAGCGAAATTTATTGCAGCAACGGAAGCGTGTAAGGAGTTGTTGTGGATGAAGAATTTCTTAAATGAACTTGGTGTGCAGCAAGACAGATATCAGTTGTTTTGTGATAGCTAGAGTGCTATTCACCTTGGGAAGAATTCCTCCTTTCATTCAAGATCAAAACATATTGATGTGAGATATCACTGGATCAGGGATGTACTGGAAAAGAAGATACTACAGTTTGAGAAGATCCATACGGATGAGAATGGATCAGATATGTTGACAAAAGTTCTACCCAGAGAGAAATTCGAGTTCTGTCGATCAGCTGCAGGAATGGTGGAGACTTCTATGTGATCGGGAGGGAGAGATTTGTTGTGGTGTCCCTCTCACATGGAGGGACCCACACATTTGAAATAAAAAAAAAAAAAAAAAAAAGTAGTCAAAAACCCACTCCGTAATTTACTCAACAACCCACTCATTTGTTAGCTCAACAAACCATTGAAAATCTTGCACATTGCATGGCTATAAATAACCATGCAAATGGAAGGAAAAATACATAGCAAATTGCAAGAGCAATTTTATAGCCAGAGAAAGTTTTCTCTGAAGAAATAAATTGTGAGAGAGATTTTTATTTTTTTTTAGGAAATAATTCCTAAAAAGGGGAGTGACAAAATAGTGAGAAAAATACTTTGGGGTATTTTTGAAAAACACTGTGAGTGTTACTATTTTGGGTTTATCTCATTATAATATAGTATTGCCTCTAGATTTAATTTAGAGAAGACTCTCTTGTACCTACTATTTGTAATAGTGAAAGTTTATTCAGAGTTTGTCTCGTGAACATAACCCAAAATTAAGGGTGAACCACATTAAATTGCTGGTGTTATTTTTGTTGATTGTTATTATTCCATATTTTGGTACCCGTGAGCCCAACACAATAATACTCTAACATGATATATGATGAATCAATTTTCACACAGAACACTAAAAACCCTCATTTGATTTTTTTTTTTTAAAAAAATCATTTACAGTAAGATTAAGAAATTCGAAAAGGAGAAAAATATTTTTATTTATTTATTTTTTTTTAGAAAAAATATTTTTATTATCATATATATTATAATACCTTGAATTTTTATTTATTTTTGAAAATATTAATTTCGTACGGAAATATAATTATTTAATTCAATTTACTGTATTTACATTTAATGGGAATTTGAATTATCATTATTATTGTAGAAAATATTATATTTGATTATGTTTATATGAAAAGTAATAAAATATTTGGTACAATTGAAATTTTATGAAAATGTAATATTTATAAGGTTATAAATTATGGTTTGATTTATAATGGTTTATTATTTAAAGGATTAATTAAATTAATTAAGAAAATGTTGAATTTAATATTGATATTAAAGTTTAAGTAAATTAATTAGTTATTATTTTGAATTACAAAATTAAAGTAAATATTATAAGTTATTATGGGTATTATTATTTGGGTAAATTAATTAGTTTATTTAATTATTTAACTATTTAAAGTTAAATTTGTTAAAATTAATTTAAGTATTTTAATTATTATTAGTATTATTATTAT
>CATKHJ010886995.1:0-11008 GCA_949750685.1 Vernicia montana
TGAGATCTTGGGGATATGTATGTATTAGATGCAATGATGCCGTATGTGGAAGTCATGTTTATGGGTTCTACGGGTGATCGGTGGCCTTATGCCTACCCATGCCCTAGGACCGTTGCACCGCCCGAAGCGGGGTGTGACAGTGTCCCTAGAGGAACACTTTAGAAACTCTTCGGTTACCGTGTCATTGCCTACAAATAGGGCCTTCTAAAATCGGTTAGGCTCTTTCACTGACTTTTCACCATCTTTCTGCAATTATTTCATTCTATCCTATTTGAATCCTTCAAGGAAGTTCATTGGAGCGTTCTAAATCCTCTTCCAGGAAGTTTCCTCACTTATTCTCTGTCTTTGTTCTCTTTGATTTTGATTTTTGTTAAAACTCAGTTAAAAAACCCAAAAATGAGTGACGTTGAGGATTTTCAAAACAACTCTCAAGAGCGCGCTAGCAGTAGTGACACCACGGTGGCATATCGCTCTCGAACACCGTCTCTCAATCCTGTATACATATATGAATCGGCCCCCCTTTACAGGTGGTAGTATCTGCCAGCACTCCTCAAAGCATCAATCGCCCCACAGCAAAAAGGAGGCGATTTGCGATGACCAAAAAAGGGTCGTCTGTCATATCCCGATCCACAAATACCCAAAACAAAGAATCCGAACCCCGTAGGGTATCAAAAACATTCACTAGCGACTTGTCAGCCGAACACCTTCCCTACATCAAGAGTAAATATAATATCCCTCTGGAATATGAGCTTAAGATCCCGAACCTTGGGACTCTAGCCAATCAAATATTAGGCGATCTAGATAGAATGGTGTATTTAGATGATCTGGAGTCTAGCCTCAGGTTCCCTGTTCATCCCTTATACCAAACCGTATTGAAGGAATATAACATACCTATTTACCAGCTCTACCCAAACTCTTGAAAAGTACTAGCTTGTCACGACTCGATTTCGAAGCTGCGACGGTCCTAGGGCATGGGTAGGCATAAGGCCACCAAAAACCCGTAGAACCCAATAAATTCCCCGGATCTATATATCATATTCAATACCAATTATATATTTTATCACATTTTAACCCAATTATACCATTTATAATACCATTCCATTATATCTTAATTAAATAGAAAATATATACTGTCTAAATCCATTCAAATACTACGGAGTATTTAGAGGAATATTAAAACAATACACCATAAGCAATATAAATAATTACATTAAAGATAGCTTCACGTGAAGCAAAGGAAAACAAGAAGCTCAGTCTTCTCTGTTTCTAGTCTCTTCTATTCTAGCACCTGAAAAAAAAAATTATGAAGAGGGGTGAGCCTTCAACTCAGGGAATTATGTATTATACAGATACTTGGGGGTTGTATGAAGAAATATCATATATTGAAATATGGGTCAGAACATTATCATATATATATATGTGTGTGTGTGTGTGTGCCTGCAAGAAAATGCATCACATAGACAGAACCAAACAAATAATCACAAATAAGAGCAGTAACTTCTCCCTTTAACAAATAACGCATGCTTGGCCGAGCATATGCCTAGAGTACAGTTCTCTCTAGGTAGGACACTGACAAATCTGACTCTATCAGCTGAGTCACCGGTGCACACGGTCTAATGGCTTATCCCCCATAGTATAGGCGTTCTGTCACCAAATATGGCCTATTTTTTGGTCAAAGGTTCGGTAGGAACAATAACAAAATATAGACCCAATTGGTCTTTCAATAATTAATGGCAATATTCAATAAATTCAGGTCAACAAAAAATTATTAACAATAAACTAATTTGGTCAATGTAACAAAAGGAATTCAAATATCAATATCAATAATGATATTATCAATAAATAAGTATAATCAATATAAGTATTTAGAATAAATAATTTAATAGGATTTGAACTAAACAAATTTCTTTCAGTAGGTTACCATGTACCGATATATTCCATAACTCACCTCTCTATGCAAATTTCTCCAATTAATTTCAATCACCTTAACAAAAATCATAATATCTGGTCCACTGACCTATAATAAAATCCTTAATTTAATTATTATCGGATCTGAACTTAAGATTTCTATAAATTCATATAAATTAATTAATAAATCTACATTAAAAATTACTACCGATCTGATATGTTACTCAATCGTAAAAATTATTAAGATATAAAATCAGAATAATTATTTGAAACAGATTCAGAAGATCAATCGATTCTCACCGAAGGTTCACCGGAAAAGTTGCTGGAAAAGTCATTGAAAAATATAAATCAGTAACGGATTTTAAAAAAAATGGGTATTAATGAACTCGTCTCAGATTGATGGTTCCAAAAATAATGATCGTTTTTGCTATTTGTCTGAGATTCACCGGAAATCTTCTCTGGTAGACTCGATATCGCCGAATTCTGGTCAAAAAATAAAAATTCATCCAAAATTAATAAATGATATACCAAATCGAAGCTGATAAGATAAGGAATCCAACTGTACCAAAATTGTCGGGAATGGAGGTTAGAAAGTTAACAAAACAAAGCTCAGAAGATTTCTGGCCGAAGGACGGTGCGACAGCGGCGGACGGAGGCGAGGTTGGTGGCGTTGGAAAGCTCTTCCTCTCCTCTTTACAACGGTACGGCGCGTGCGCGATTCTGACGACTGGAAGGGGACGAAACAAGCTGAAGAACCTTCTGCTCTCTTCTCCGATCTCTTTCTCTCTCTCTCTCTCTTCACTGACACATTTTGGTAGAATGATTGGTTTCTGCTTTAATAAAGTAGAAATCAATCATTATTATTATTATTATTATTTTTAAATTGTCGGTGGCTTTGTGTATATATATATATATATATATATATATATATATATATATATATATATATATATATATATATATATATTCAAATTTTAATTTAAAATAATTTTAATAATAATAAATAATAATAATTAATTTTATTAATACAATTAAAATACCAAATATTTTCAATTATACTTAATAATATCAATAAATATTATTAACATTAATAATAAATAATTAACAATTATTTAAAATAATTATAACATCATTTTCACAAATAAATTAATACTTGAAATTTTTCTTAAAATTTTTATCAATCAAAATATTTATTTCCTTTAATAAATAAAATACCCAAAAATTAATAATTGACCAAATTAAAATTCAAGGTATTACAATCTTCCCCCTTTAGAAAAATTCGTCCTTGAATTTTAAACAAAACAATCAATCAACACAACATTACTTTCGATTCAAATAGCTCAATAGAAAAAATACAATACTAATTTAAATTGTCAGAAAACATAAAAGAATATTTATCTCGCATATTCTGCTCACTCTCCCAAGTACACTCTTCCATAGATTGATTTCGCCACAATACTTTTACCATAGGGATTTCCTTATTCCGAAGCTTTCTAACAAATCGATCCATAATAGCAATCGACACTTCTTCATAAGACAAATCTTGCTTAAGATCCAATAGTTGAGCTTGTAATACATGAGACGGATCAGAAACGTACTTACGAAGCATCGAAACATGAAACACTAGATAAACATTCTCCAAATTGGGCGGTAATGCCAGTCAATATGAAATCTCTCCCACACGATCCAAAATCTCAAAAAGACCAATAAATCTCGGAGACAATTTACCTTTCTTACCGAATCTCATAACACCCTTCATCGGTGAAATTTTTAAGAACACATTATCGCCAATAGCAAACTGGAGATCTCTTCTCTTAGGATCACAGTAGCTCTTTTGATGACTGAACGCTGTTTTCAATCTTTCTTTTATGAGGGGTATCTTTTCTGAAGTATACTGAATCGATTCGGGTCCTTCTATGAACTTCTCACCTACTTCATCCCAACAAATAGGAGATCTGCATTTTCTCCCATACAATGCTTCATAAGGCACCATCTTAATCGTGCTGTGATAACTGTTGTTATAGGCAAACTCAATCAAAGGTAGATGCTTATCCCAGTTCCCTCCAAAATCTAAAATACACATTCTCAACATATCTTCTAGAGTTTGGATGGTCCTTTTAGATTGGCCATCTGTTTGAGGGTGGAAAGCTATACTGATATCCAATTGAGTGCCTAATGACTCTTGTAACTTTTACCAAAATCTCGATGTGAATTGCATACCTTTATATGAAATAATAGAGACTGGAACTCCATGAAATCTCACTATTTCATCGATGTACAGTTGAGCATACTGTGAAGATGAGTAAGTAGTCTTAATTGGCAAGAAGTGAGCTGACTTAGTCAATTCTATCTATAATTACCCATATGGAGTCATACCCACTCGAAGTCCTTAGCAAACTGACCACAAAATCCATAGTGATTCTTTCCCATTTCCATTCAAGCAATGGCAATTGTTGAAGTAACCAAGAAGGTCTCTGGTGCTCAAACTTAACTTGTTGACAGGTTAAGCATTTTGCCATGAATTTTGCTATATCCTTCTTCATTCTGCTCCACCAATAAGAACTCTTTACATCATGATACATTTTAGTTGCACCCGGATGTACATTGTAAGTTGCATAATGGGCCTCTTTCATAATTTGTTCCCGTAAGTCATCAACCGTAAGAACACACAATCTAGTGCCACATCTCAATACTCCATCTACAATAGTAAATCTAGGAGCTTTCTTTGCTTCTACATCATTCTTTAATTTTACCATATGAGGATCCTTATCCTGAGCAGCTTTAATCTGATCAATCAAGAGTGGTTTGACTTAAAAGTAAGCCAAAAGTACTCTATAATCTGACAATTCAAATCAAATGCCCAGATCATACAAACTTTGCATTTCTTTTACCAATGACCTTCGGTGTACATGGATGTGAGCTAAGCTTCCCAATGATTTTCGACTTAGAGCATCTGCTACTACATTTGCCTTCCTTAGATGGTACATAATCTCACAGTCATAATCCTTAAGCAATTCCATCCATCTTCTTTGCCTAAGGTTTAAATCTTTCTGCTGGAAGACATACTTTAAACTCTTATGATCAGTGTAAATCTCACACTTTTTCCCGTAGAGATAGTGTCTCCAGATCTTCAAAGCAAACACTATTGCAGCCATCTCCAAATCATGAGTTGGGTAATTTAGTTCATGCCTCTTTAACTGTCTAGAAGCATAATCTATTACCTTGCCATTTTGCATCATAATACAACCAAGTCTCACACGCGATGCATCACAATAGACTGCATACATTCCTTCATTAGATGGTAGTGTCAAAATGGGTGCTGAAGTGAGACAAGTCTTGAGTTTCTGAAAACTCTCTTCACAAGCATCCGACCATTGATACTTTACTTGCTTCTGAGTAAGCATGGTCAAAGGAGTTGCTATTTTGGAGAAATCTTTAACAAATCTCCGATAATAGCCTGCTAAACCCAAGAAACTTCTAACTTCTATTACATTGGTGGGTCTAGGCCAATTAAGGATTGCTTCCACTTTCCTTGGATCCATTTGAAGTCCATCATTGCTTACTATATGCCCTAAGAAACACACATTATCAAGCCAAAATTCACATTTAGAGAATTTGGCATACAACCGATGCTCTCTCAAAGTTTGCAATACTATTCGGAGATGTTCTTCATGTCCTTCCCGAGTCTTTGAATACACCAATATGTCATCAATAAACACAATGAAAAATTTATCTAAGTAAGGCTTGAAGACTCGATTCATCAAGTCCATAAAAGTAGCTGGTGCATTCTCCAATCCAAAAGGCAACACTAAGAATTCATAATGCCCATATTTGGTTTAAAATGCTGTTTTGGACACATCCTCCTTCTGAATTCTCAATTGATGATAACTCGATCTCAAATCTATTTTTGAGAAATGGCTTGCACCTTGCAGATGATCAAATAAGTCATCTATTTGAGGCAATGGATACTTATTCTGAATAGTGACCTTATTCAGTTGCCTGTAATTAATATATAACCGTAAAGAACCATCTTTCTTCTTTACAAACAAAACAAGTGCACCCCAAGGTGAACTACTAGGACGAATAAATCCTTTATCAAGCAAATCTTGCAACTGCATTTTCAACTCTTTCAATTCAGCTAGTGCCATACGATAAGGAGGTATGAAAATCGGATTAGTTTTCGATAACACTTCAATACTGAATTCGATCTCTCTTTATGGTGGCAAACCTGGTAGGTCTTTAGGAAATACATCTAAAAATTCATTAACAACTGGTATATGCTCTATCCCCTTTACTTCAACCTCGGTATCCTTGATGTATGCCAAATATCCTTGGCATCCTTTCCTCAATAGTCTTCTTGCTCCAATAGCAAAAATCAAATTATACGGTGCTTTACTCCTTTCTCCTTGATACTCAAATTCTTCTCCCAAAGGAGGTTTAAACAGTATCTTCTTATCATGACAATCGATGGAAGCAAAATTCTTAGACAACCAATCCATGCCCAAGATCACATCAAATTCTAATACTGACAACTCTATCAGATCAACTTTTAACTCTTTAGTATTAATTTTCACTGTACAAGAAGGAAAAACATTCTGAACTTCTATCTCATCTTCTAAAGGTGTAGACACAATCAAAGGATTTTCTAATAATTTGCATGTCACAGACAATTTCTTAGCAAAACATGAAGAAACAAAAGAATGAGTAACTCCAGAATCAAATAGTACCCTTGCATCCATAGATTGGATAGAAAGAATACCTGTAACCACTATGTTAGAAGCCTGCGCTTCAGGTTGTGCCAAAGCATATACCTTTCCTTTGCCTCTTCCCATAGAAGCTTGTCTTGAATTCTGACCAGAAGCTTGCCCTGTACCTCTACCAATCTCAATACCTCTACCAACATTTCCTCTACCCGTCGGCATTCCACTGTTACCAACTCTCTCCATTTGTACTGTGGACTGAGAAGCCTGGGGTCTAACTGTGAATCCTCGGGGACAATCTTTCACAAAATGCCCTGACTGTCCGCAACCAAAACAAGTACCGATTACTCTATGGCACGGTCCCATATGGATCTTTCCACATGTAGGGCATAGAGGAAGGGAAACTCTAGATGGAGTGAAATTAGCTACGTTGTAGCTCATTTGAGGAGTCAATCTAGCAAGATTCTGTCTTGCTGGAGGTCTCCACTGTTGGCTTCTAAAATTACCCGTTGGCTGGAAAGACATATCCATGTTCTTTACCCCACTACCATCTCTGCCTTAATTAGAGGAACTACCAACCCTTATTTTCTTCTTTTTTTCTCATTCTGCTTTCACTTCCATTTCTCTGTTCTCAATTATTCTTGCTTTATCGACAACTTTAGAGTAAGAGTCAAATTCATGAGCAGCAAGAACTTTAAACAATGGTGCAATAAATCCCCTCCGAAAGCGTTGAATTCTAGCAGCTTCATTCGGAATAAGAGCTAGAGCATATTTACTCAATCTGCTAAATTTCTTAGCATATTTCGTAACAATTATATCCGAAGTCTGTGCTAGTCTTTCAAACTCCAATGTTTTGGCTTCTCTTATGCTCTTTGATAAGAACTCATCTACTACTTTTTCTTTAAAATACTCCCAAGTAATTTCCTCACCATTCCTAAGCATATTTTATACCATTCTTTGGCATCTTCTTTCATTAAATACCTAAAAAATTCCACTGTTCTTTTATCTGGAATTCTAAAAATCCATGCCTTTTCTTCCATTTCTTTTAAGAATCTGTAGGGTCCACATCACCCTTGTACTCTGAAGGCTTTAACTTTAAGAATTTCTCATAGCTTATTTCCTCTACTTGAGGTACATTTTATAGCTTAGGAGGAACCACTGGAGGAATAACTTGAGCAACAGGAGCAGGAGAAACAGGCTGCTGCCTCTGCTGAGTAACCAACTCAACTAACATTTCATAATTTCTTTGAAGTTGGTCTAGTCTCTGTGCCACTGTGGCCACATCAACTAGAGGTGCAGGGGGAGGAACTGCATTATCCCCTGCTCGGCTAACAGAACCTTCTTCAAGAATAATAACTCTTCTAGGACGACCTCGGCCACATCGCGGAGGCAAATCCATAAGCTGACAAAAGAATAAGGTAAACTCAAATTCATAGCGTAATGTTATACGCAGATTTATATTAAAGGAAATAAAACAATGACGTGATGGAATCTTATACTCCGTAGTTTTCCTAATCATGCTTATATTTAGGTTATAAAGCTTACAATACTTCCTATAGTTTCAAACCTATGCTCTGATACCTCCTCTGTCACGACAAGATTCAGGAGCTGCGACGGTCCTAGGGCATGGGTAGGCATAAGGCCACCAAAAACCCGTAGAACCCAATAAATTCCCCGGATCCATATATCATATTCAATACCAATCATATATTTTATCACATTTTAACTCAATTATACCATTTATAATACCATTCCATTATATCTTAATTAAATAGAAAATATCTACTAACTAAATCCATTCAAATACTACGGAGTATCTAGAGGAATATTAAAATAATACACCATAAGCAATATAAATAATTACATTAAAGATATCATCTCGTGAAGAAAAGAAAAACAATAAGCTCAGTCTTCTCTATTTCTAGCCTCTTCTACTCTAGCACCTTAAAAAAAATGGTAAAGAGGGGTGAGCTTTCAACTCAGAGAATTATGTAATATATCGATACTTAGGGGTTGTATGAAAAAATATCATATATCAAAATATTGGTTAGAACATTATCATATATATATATGTGTGTGTGTGTGTGTGTGTGTGTGTGTGTGTGTGTGTGTGTGTGTGTGCCTGTAAGAAAAGGCACCACATAGACAGAACCAAACAAATAATCACAAATAAGGGCAGTAACTTCTCCTTTTAACAAATAACGCATGCTTGGCCGAGCATACGCCTAGAGTATAGTCCTCTCTAGGTAGGACACTAACAAATCTGACTCTATCAGCTGAGTCACCGGTGCACACGGCCTAATAGCTTATCCCCCATTAGTATAGGCGTTCTGTCACCAAATATGGCCTATGGTTCGGTCAAATGTTCGGTAGGAACAATAACAAAATATAGACCCAATTGGTCTTTCAATAATCAATGGCAATAATCAATAAATTCAGGTCAACAAAAGATTATTAACAATAAACCAATCTGATCAATATAACAAAAGGAATTCAAATATCAATATCAATAACGATATTATCAATAAATAACAATAATCAATATAATTATTTAGAATGAATAATTTAATAGGATTTGAACTAAACAAATTTTTTTTAGTAGGTTACCATATACCGATATATTCCATAACTCACCTCTCTATGCAAATTTCTCCAATTAATTTCAATCACCTCAACAAAAATCACAATATCTGGTCCACTGACCTGCAATAAAATCATTAATTTAATTATTATCGGATATGAACTTAGGATTTCTATAAATCTATATAAATTAATTAATAAATCTACATTAAAAATTACTACAGATATGATATGTTACTCAATCGTAAAAATTATTACGATATAAAATCAAAATAATTATTTGAAACAGATTCGAAAAATCGATAGATTCTTACTGGAGGTTCGCCGGAAAAGTCACTGAAAAATATAAATCAGCAACGGATTTTAACGAAATAGATATCAATGAACTCGTCTCGGAATGATGGATCCAAAAATAATGGTCGTTTCTGCCGTTTGTCGGAGATTCACCGAAAATCTACTCCGGCAGACCCGATATCGCCGGATTCCGGTAAAAAAATAAAAATTAATCCAAAATTAACAAATGATACACCAAATCGAAGCTGATAAGACAAGGAATCCAACCGTACCAAAATCATCAGAAAGTCGACGAAACAAAGCTCGGAAGATTTCTGGCCGGAGGACAGTGCGGCGACGACTACAGGCGGCGGACGGAGGTGAGGCTGGTGGCGTTGGAAAGCTCTTCCTCTCCTCTTTCCAATGGTACGGCGCGTGCACGATTCTAACGACTGGAAGGGGACGAAACAAGCTGAAGAAGCTTCTCTCTCTCTCTCTCTCTCTCTCTCTCCACTGACACATTTTGGCAGAATGATTGGTTTCTACTTTAATAAAGCAGAAATCAATCATTATTATTATAATTTTTATTTTTTTTAAAACTGTCTGTGGCTTTGTTTATATATATATATATATATATATATATATATATATATATATATAACAATTTAATAATAATAAATAATAATAATAATTAATTTTATTAACACAATTAAAATATCAAATATTTTCAATTATACTTAATAATATCAATAAATATATTAACAATTATTTAAAATAATTATAACATCATTTTCACAAATAAATTAATACTTAAAATTTTTATCAATCAAAATATTTATTTCCTTTAATAAATAAAATATCCAAAAATTAATAATTAACCAAATTAAAATTCAAGTTATTATATAGCTGGTCTTAGGATTTTAGGAGAAATAGAAGGGTATGAAGTTATAACTAGGGTAGTAAGATAAATGTATCTTTGGGTGGCCCGAAAGGGATTCGAACATTTTAGTTTTCAAAGCGAGAAGAAGATCTTCCTCCTGCCTTCTTCTCTAAAGAACTGGAAGAACAAATTTTTTAGGGTAAATTACTATTTAGTCCTTAAATTTTGACGAAAGTAACACTAAAGTTTCTATATTTTGAGAAATTAACGATTGCATCCTTACATTTTTATTCCGTCAAACATTTTGGTCATTCCGTCCAAATTTTGGTACTTTTCAGTTAATTTCTTGTAAAATGACTAAAAAGAGCACTATATATATAACAAAGAACTAAAATATAGTAATTTTTTAAATATAATACTCCTAATAAAAATTAATTTCTTAAATATAATATTTTACAATATAATATTAATAATTTCTTAAATATAATACTCATAATAAAAATTAATTTCTTAAATATAATATTTTACAATATAATACTAATAATTTTTTAAATATAATACTCTTAATAAAAATTAATTTCTTAAATATAATATTTTACAATATAATACTAATAATTTTTTTAAATATAGTAATCCTAATAAAATTAATTTTTAAATTAATTAATTT
>CATKHJ010887019.1:0-22872 GCA_949750685.1 Vernicia montana
ATTATATATATATATAATATACAAACAATTAATGCACATATGCAAGTGAAATATTAATTAAATAAAATGAATGAAGTGTTATATTAAGCTATATAACTCACAAACTTGACGGATGTCAAACTAGCTCTCCTCGAAGTATGACATCCCGCAATTAGAAGATGCCTGAAACGCCAATATTGTATAACAGGAAGATCATAAGAACATAAACCATTCAACTACAATATTCAAATAACTATAAAGATTATGCCGAAATTTCGGCAGAATCTCCTCTATAACTAGAACATTATCCAGCTGAAACAATATAAATAAACACTTGTAAATAGCCATCACGGCTCACAACAACATTCAATAGTTCAACAATCCCATCTTAGGTCTTCAAACTCAGCAAGCATCAAAATAATTTCAATATATCAATTAGCTTAACATCAATTTTACATAATCATCACAATTTCAATTCATCAATCAAAATCAAACTCAATTCATTCTTTTTAATAAAATTATTTTAGTTAATAAACTATATATCAAAATTCATATTTTCCAACCTTAGAAAATATCATACAGATCGGAAACATTCTTCATAGCCACACATAATTTTCCAATTCATTCTTTTACATAAAAATGAATATTTTTAAAATTGGAATCCTTATAAAATTTAATTTGATTTAATAATCCTTTTCAAAATAATATAAAACTTATATAATTAATTTTAACTTGTTAATAATCAATTATAAAAGAAAATTACTAATTCATTTTTATATCTAAAGTAAAGCAATATATATATATATATATATATATATATATATATAACATCATATAAACAAATTCATAAAAATCCATAATAATTGCGAATTCATCTATTAATTCAAAAAATATAAATTTAATTCATAATCATATAATTATTTTAATTAATCTCATTCATTAAAAATTAACAAAAAATTAAATTTTTTTTTTGAATAATACCAATTCAACTCAAACAAAGTCATATAATCACATAATCACCAATTAACATCGAAAACATAAATATAATTCACACATATATACATTTCTAGTAATATTCGGTCCGAAATTCAAGCATCACAACGAAATTCAAGGGTTTCGGATTTACCTACGCAAAATCTGATCGAGCGAGGGTCAGAAAACATGTCGGAACATTGAAAAGAAACTGTTGGAGTCCCACGCACCGCCACCACAGACATTGGAGCTGGAGGTCGCAATCCACACCATCAGAAGCGCGAGACCGTCAGGAGTCCATTGGTGGTCTCCGTGTATCACCACTCGCCGCTGTTCAGCCGGATCGGGCCTCCAAAGTTTCGGTGATCGAAATATCCTTCGCCTAATTTCTTCATCGCCGGCCGTCCATACTGACTGAGGTTGGTACCAAATGGAAGCTTACTCTGAGAGCTTTCAAATGATACAAGACCCGCTTAAATGACCACTGAAAATAGGCGGAATCTTCATTTGAATTTTTCTATCGCCGGCGATCTTTAATCGGAGCATGCGTCGTGCTCCGATGGCTTGCTCAGGGTCTAGATCTGGCGCTGGACTCGCCGGTCGTCGCTCCACCTGGTGGTGCTGAGCGTGTCAGCTCTCGATCGCCGGAGGTGGCTCTCTCTCTCTCTCTCTCTCTGTGTGTGTGCCTCCTCCCGGTTCCACCCTTGTTTCTGATTAGTCCTCTCTAGACCAATCAGAAGCAAGACACACTTAAGTAATTATTTTTATAATAATAATAACAACAACAACAACAACAACAACAACAACAACGATTACTTTAAACAACAAAAAAATTAAAATTAGTATTTACTTAAAATTTATAATTAAAAAATAATAATTTATTAATTTCATAAAATATTCTTATTTCATGAAATATCGATTGTACCAAAATTTTCAATTAAATATAAATATAATTAAATAATATATTTTTAAAATAATGATAATAATTCTATTTTTTTTTATTAAATGCAAGTCGAATTAAATAATTATATTTCGGTAAAAAAAATAAGATTTTATAAAATAAATAAAAATTCAAGTTATTACATCCCGGCAAAAAAAAAAATTGTGACCACATTGAAAAAATACTAAAATTTAGTATTTTTTGTGTTATTTATCCGAAATTTAAATGTGCTAATATTTTTAGTGAAAGTGAGAAAATATATAAAAAATTATTAAAATGTAATAAAAAATTTTATTGATTTATTAAGAATAAAAGATATTAAAAATAAAAATTTGTTAAGGTGAGAAGACTTTAATAGTAGAGACCAAGATTTAAATATCACCAGATACTAAAAAAAAATAACAATAATAATACTCCCTCCGTCCTAAATTGATAGACACACTTTTTATAATGGACGTCTCAAATTATATGCACATTTTCATTTTAGAAGAGTAGTTTATGTAGTATTTTACTAAAATATCTTTATTTATTTAATATTGGTATTGATAAACTCATTATTTAAATTAGTTGTATTTATATTTTCAAAAATATATTAATTAATACTCCCTCCGTTTCACAATAACTGTCTTTTTATAAAAGTAATTTTGTTTCAATATAATTGTCGTTTTACAAATCCAATGTAACATTAATTGATTTTTTTTCAAATTTACCCTTAACATTAATTGACTTAGTGTTATTGGTAGAATTTTAGTAAAAGACAAATTAATGGTATATTAGTCTATTTGGTTTGAAATTATTCCTAATTTATTTTTTACTTAATATAAGTACATTTCTTTAAAACGACAATTATTATGAGATAGATAGAGTATCTACTAATACAAGAGTCGGATTCTAAGAAATTAATTTTTTTGGATTGTGAGTTACTGTAAGGGTAATTTTGAAAAAAAAAATTTAAATTAATGATTTTAACTAAATTAATTTTTAATTCTTAATTCATGTGAAAAATTAATTACGCTTATTAATTTGAAATGGATGGAGTAATAATAAAATAAAAGATATTAAATAATCTTGGTTGGTCTTGGTCAACGATAGCAGCCTGAAAAAGGTTGGAATTGATTTTTTTTTTATTGGTTTTTTTTTTTTTTTTTGGGTGTTTGGAAGGGTTGTCTGTACATTACTAGTTGAGGACAGTAAATAATAAAATAAAAGATATTAAATAATTTTGGTTGGTCTTGGTCAACGATGGCAGCTTGGAAAATGCAATATTGTTAACATCGGACCGAAAATTAAATTGTTTTTTTTTTTATTGATTTATGGTCCGATTGATTTGATTGTTTGGTACAATCAGTTCAATTTAATTGATATGTCTTTTTTTTTTTTTAATTTTATTATGTTTAAAATGACATCATTTTTTAAATTTCGGTCCAACTAATTCATCAATTTTTTAAATTTTTTTTGGTTCAGACCAATTTTTTTTTTGACTCACTAATTATTTAATTTTTTATAACTTAAAAATTAAATCAATGGTCAATTTTCAGTTTAACTAGTTCGATCTGATTTTAATAACATTAGAAATAAGTTGGAATTGATTTTTTTTTATTTGGTGTTTGGAAAGGGTTGTCTATACATTACTAGTTGAGGGCAATGTTACTGTTAATTGATCGACAAGTTAAATTTCCAAAATTCATTGATTGGATTGGTAATGTAAATCAAGAAAATTTACTAAGTCTACCTTTCTCGTAAAATTTACTAAGGTCTAAAGCAAATTATTCACATCATGATTAATGAATTCGTAAATAATAATAAAAAAATTAATTTATTGTCAAATTAGACTGAAAGATTTGTGAATGGAGAAAATTTTTATTTATAGTCAAAATCATAATATTTCTCATTTATAATTTAACCTGAAAAATCAAATCTTAATAAATAAAAAAAGAAGCAAATTTTCTTACCAATCAAATTAATTTTTATATTGAATATAAAATATTATTTTATTAAAAATAGCACTCTTAATTTTTTTAAAAATAGCACTCTTACAGTTAGTCTGAAACAAATGAATTATAAATGTGGAATTCATATAAAATTTATTTAATAATGAATTTTTATATTTGAAAAAATAATTTAAAATATGAAATTCAATTAATTCTATATATTATATTTGGAACAAATCTATAATTGAGTTTTTTATTATTATTTCTTAAAATACCCTCAATAATAAATATACTTAGAAAAATAAAATAATTAAAAAATAATTCTATTTTATATTTATATACATATTTAATTTATAAAATATTAAATTATAATAAAAAAATAATTGAAAGAAAAACTAGTTAAAAAAAAGGAGAAAGAGAGTAATAAGAGAAAAGAGAGATAGAGAGAGGAAAGAGGAAGAAGAGAGAGAGCATAAAAAGAGAAAAATATATTTTTGTCCATAATATTTATTTTATTAGTTTCATGGAATTTAATTAAAAATTCCACCTATTTTAATGAAATTTGATTTATTTATATTCAATTTCATAGAATGAAATTTATAAAATTGAAATGTATTTATTTTTAATATTTTAAACACTTAAAAAATATAAAATTCAAAATAAATTCACAAAATTTGGTGAAATTAATTTGTTCTAAACCCACTGTTATGAAACAATAATTTTAGGCTTAATGAGGTGGGAATCCGAAGGCAATTGAGTATTGTTTCCAAGATTATTCTATTGAATTTTACTTTAGTACATTCCATTAAATTTAATTACATTCTACATAATGTGCACTAAAATAATTCAAAGCCACCTTATTTAGCTGCTTGGGAGAAAGCTTCCTGTTTTCATCAAATAGCTTCCACTATTTGCAAGCTACAGAAAATCCATTTCTAATGACTTGTTTGGGGGAAAAGAATTGATAATCATTATGTTAAAATCTCAACATTACGAATCCAATGATTGGTCCGATGATACAGGCCCTACCTGTTTAATAAATTTGTAGACTGCTGTGTTCCAACAAGTGATAGAACTAAATCCTCTCAAGCATGTCATTTGAACAGCAAGCAGCATATAACTGAGAATGGATAGTCTCTGAGCTTGCTTGGGAATAAAATGAATTAAGCATATAAATTAGTAGGCACAATCGAAAGCAGCCATCAAAAAGACGACTCAATCTTGTCATGCAAGGCGACCACCAAGTCATGTGCATCATCTAAGAGTTTCCACACATCAAGTTGCCCAGCCATGCTATTGCATTCTCTTAAAATCTCATCCATGCTGTTGTACTTTTCTATAATCAATTTCCTCCTCTGCAATACTGAAGCTGCAATAGCATAAAGCAGCAAATCATCTGTTGGTGGTGCTCTCTGCCTTATCCTGCTCCATGCAGACTTGCCAACCCTTATGGCTGCCTGATCTGCCCACATCACCTCCCACAGACAAATTGTTTGTTCAAAGGTCAATTCCCTCCTAAACAGTACCACCACCATCCTATAAACAAAAAAGCAATCCTCGGCCTGGAGCTCTTCCAAGTGCTTGAAGAGGTGCGAGTCTTTGCATTTGATAATCTTGGAAACAATACTCAATTGCCTTTGGATTCCCACCTCATCAAGCCTAAAATTATGGCGAGCCTTTCTCATGAAACCCACAAAACACCAGAAAGCATCATGATCCTCAGCAATGACAGCAATAATTGGAGAAAGTAGATCACTCATGCCTTGGCAATAGCCAATTTCAGGGTCATAGATTGCATAGGCCTCAAGAATAGCAACTAATCGGGCAGCATGGAAAATCCTGCAGGGCTCCAGGTGTTCATAGTCCTTTAACCCAACAGCCTCTGCAGAACAGCGTGCGCTATCCTCTGATACTGAAGCCTGAGATGGAGAGTAAGGTATCCATTCTGCATTAGCACGCACTGCATCGACACGAATGATACGTTGCCATGTGGAAAAATTTTCTGTGGTACGTCGGTTTGAGTTAAACTCAGTCCTTGAGGGAGAAACACTCTGTTTGGAATGCACATCAGCATCATTCTTTTTCATTCCTTCTGAAGATGAAGTCTGAATGATGACTCCAGGATCTTCGGAAGAGTCTGAATCAGACGACTCTGAGTTCAGTGCAGCGGCATTAGAGCTGGTCGTTTGTTGTTTTGAAATACCATCACCTTCTAACAGCGTACTGGAGGGATCGTCAGAGTACTCAACATATGGACTCCTTTCTTCACTGGAAAGGGATTCCTTGGCACTGACCACATCTTCATAACTAGTAGTGTCTGTGCCTTGAACAAGACTTTTGCTGTCCTCATTATTGATTATTTCACCACCCTCCTTCAACTTAAAGCTCTCTTCGCTCTGTTTGAGGAGCTGCCGACATTGTCTACGAAGTTTCTCATACTCCTTCCTGTAGCCACAAATTATCAAAAAGCAACCACTAAAATAAATGAAAAAGATCTAGAATTACAAACAAGGGACTGATTTAGGGCATAAAAACTACCAATCAACTTATCTAAGATTCGCAACAGCTTGAGGGAAGAAGTTGATTTGTTAGGATGAGCTTGGTAAATATACCTTTTCTGGCTTTTTATATTATCTCTTTCTTCTTTGGAACTGTTCAAGTCATAGCTGTTAAAAGGGAGTGAAAAAATCAAACATCATGTTGGCGTTCACTAAAAGAAAATTTTGACAGAAAATACCAATAAAATTAGCACTTCCAACCCAAAATTTTCAGGTACGGTAACTCTAAAATGAAATAAAAATATAAGGCAGGTTAAAGAAGTAGAAAATTAACCATAAAGAATAACATCATGCATAGACTGAGCCAGATGAGGAGAAACTAGAAGATAGGATACTGCTTCCAAATGCTAGACCATAACAATAACCAAAATAGAACTGTTATTCATCATATCTGGATTTGGGAGAAGACATTGAGTAAAATCCTTTCCAAATATCAAAGACTAAAACCCCACTCAAACATGGTGAA
This sequence comes from Vernicia montana, assembly GCA_949750685.1. Classification (NCBI taxonomy): domain Eukaryota; kingdom Viridiplantae; phylum Streptophyta; class Magnoliopsida; order Malpighiales; family Euphorbiaceae; genus Vernicia; species Vernicia montana. Next base: position 6,847 of record CATKHJ010887019.1, read on the forward strand.
ATTAGGGAGAAGATAATCAGGGTTGGTAGTTGGATATGAGGTAGCAGCAGCAGTGACAGCAATAATAACATATTTATAGAACCAAAAACAAGGTTAAACATGCTTACACTCCAAGGAGGAATGGCCAAACCTCTGCTCTAATACTTGGATCTACACCCTACACGAGAAACACGAGATAAATATTCCCATAAAAATCACATAGCAAAACAATAAACTGCAATGATTACTCACTCCGCTCCGAACTTTTTTCAAAAACTGAATTCCACCATCACAGAGCTTCCCATCCAGCGTAAACAAACTTCTCCATTCCTGAAGAGAAAGGGCATGTTTCCTTCTCCTGCGAGACCACGGTGACTTAAGATGGCCCCTAAAATGAAAGGACAATCATAATCAGGTTTGTTGAGAAGCAAAGAGCTAGTAGTAAACAAGCATAACAAGATTTGCAGACGAAAATAACAATAAATGATATATGGAAGGGCATGAGCAAGTAGCTCATTTTGAACACAATCTATCAAGTATCCTTGCCCATGGAAAAGGTATTTGTATGGTTAAACATGTCTAATTCAAACAAATCAACAAAAAGCCACTACATTGTTGCTACAAAGATAATTTATATCAAAGGAGCAAATCAACAAAATCCCTTTTCAGATAGAGTGTGGAGTGGAAGAGATTGAACTGATACAGAAAGATCGGATCTGAAACAGAAAATCAAACAATAATAATAATAATCAAGGGAAGTGGAAGATAAAAGGACTCGCCTATTAGAAAAAGAAATGAAAGGACCCAGACCATGACGGAGAAATTTGACGAAAATGATCTAGGTGTGACTTTGTTTTAGAGCTTTCATTCACTTCAATTTTCTAATTCTCTCACTACTCAGAAACTAAAAAGAAGAATTGGGTTTTTGTTAAGCATTGTAATTCTCTCTCAGTTATTACCTACTAGTCGTGTAGAATATGGCGGCGAACACGGCGACTCCAGCCAAGGCCGTGACGACAACTGCTGTTCTAGACTGTGGGAACGCCACCACCGCCCACAAGAATCCTCCAGCAGAAACACCGCTACCGTCACCGCCGGAGCGAGGGATTCCATTGCCGTTGTTGAACATTGAGACCCAAGAAATTGCTAGAAATGAATTACTCCTTTCTATAATATATAAAAGAGGAAAATGCTTGACGTGAGAAGAAGCACGAATAATACAAGGAAGAGCAACGTTGTTATTTAGGGTTCGATTCTTTTTAATTTTTTTTAGTTTCCCTCTCCCGAAGGAAGGAAGGAAGGAAGAAGGCAAAAAGGAATAAGCAAAAAAAAAAAAAAAAAAAAAAAGAAGGAATTTCGTCTATTTTGGTGTGACGAGAGAGTGAAGATGGGAGTGAAACCGTCGGTCATCATACAAGGGGTGTGTGGGGCACTGGGGCGTATATTACTTTTTTTTTTTTTTTGCCAAAGTGTGGGGCGTATATTACGTTGTGTGGAATGTATGCAATTATAGCTGTTTTTTTTTTGGTCCATTCATTTTATATACCCTTTATCTATTTTCTTTTTACCTCTATACCTCTATCAAATTTTAAAAATTTTATCAATTTACTCCATATTTTTTCATATTGATTATAACTGTATCCAATAATTTTTATATGTATATAATTATATCCAATTATTAGTTTAAATATAAAAAATAATTTATTTTAGTGTGATATTTCAAAAATCGTCCGAATATTACACTTAGTGGCGAAGTCAAGTTGCACAAACAATGGGCAATTGCTCATCTTTTACATGGATGTATTAGATTAAGAGAATTAAAATTTTTTATAGATTTAAAAAGTCAAGATGTATTTAATAATGACTTTTAAAATTTTTATAAAAGTTAGGAGGCATTTAATAATAATTTTTAAAAACTTTAAAAAAATTTATAAAAATTAGGGGTATTCAATTACAATTTTTATTAAATCTATAAAAGTTAACTAATATTCAAAAAGTTATTAACTTTTATAAATAATAGACTTTTATATACTTTCATTGACTTTTTATATATGGTATGAATAAAAAATCTTCACAATTCTCTTTCACTTTTTCTCAAGATTTCGGTCGACTTTTTTTTGAAGTCACATAAAAAAATAAAATAAAATATTTCACAATATTAAAAAAAGAAAAAAAAAACTAAACACACAACATACTTATAGTTGATAGGAATATGTTGATGGGTGAATGCCTAAACAATTATTAATTAACCTTTACAAATAGTTTATATAAACATAATTTTAAAAATGTTTAAAATGTTATCATTTTTTCTTCTTTTAAATAGAATATGTAATTTATATACATAAAAAATTATATAGAATTATCATATAAATTTTAAATTAATTATTTAATTGACTAATTATATGCAATGTGTTTATTTTTTGGATCATTATTAATGTGACTTTATTTTTTTATTGTTGCAATAAAAAGTTTATTTCATTACAAACCTCACATCTTAATTTTTATTATTTGAACTTCCTAATATCAATAATATTTTAAGTAAAAATAAACTAAAAATAATAATTATTATAATGTGATATATAAGAACATATTCAGATAATGCAATCAAGTAATAAATTTTCTAGTATTTATGACTTTTAAGTCATGCTTAAGGGGTGAATATTTGAAATGACCATTCTAATAGGATTTTGTCTATTTTGCAAAGTGACAAAAGTAGGTGTGAACTGGCCAAGAATAATTTATATGCAAATAGGAGTTAATGGCAGTTGAGTATTCTTGTGTTTTTCTGGGTATTCCCCTTCCTTTGTAGCTAAAAAACAATCTTATTAATTAATTATTTAACAATCTTAATAAAATAGATATTAGAAATCAATGAAAGTCTATTAATATCTATAAATGTCTATAAAAATTTTTTAAAATAAAATTTTTAAAAGTCATTCATAACTTTATAAACTCCACATAAGTCATTAAAAATCTATAAACTCTGCAAAAATCATTCACTTAAAAAAAGTCTATAAAAGTTTTAATTGAATACATTCTCCTTATATTGCTGTGGAGTTTGACACATATCATAATAATTCGATCCAATCTCTAGAAAAAGACAGAGTAAAGACTTGTTATTGAGAGGTTTGTTGGGTATTATTGGTTTCTTGGTTTTGGTTTTGGTTGTAATTTTAGTTTGCTTTTGGCTTTTCCATAAAAAGAAGAAAACATAGTGGAGACAGAATTACAAGCAGAGTTGAAGATTTTCAGAAAGACAGACCAAGGAGCTTTTCTTATGAGGAATTGGTTATTGCTACTAATAACTTGGCAAATGAAAGTTGGCTTGGAAAAGGAGGATTTGGAATGGTTTATGTAGGATTCTTGAGTGATGGAAATGGAAATTATTGTGTTGCAGTAAAGAGAATAACTTCAGAGTCTCATCAGGGGTTAAAAGAGTATGTTTCTGAAGTAAAAACTATTAGGAATTTAGTTGCGAAAAAATATTTATTTGGGAATAAATAGACGACAAAATAGAGAAATAAATAAAATAGTAGAGATACGAAATTTACGTGGTTCGTCGTAAGTCTACGTCCACGGGCGAAAGAGGAGTAAAATTCATTAATTAAAATGAAGAGTACAAATTAAATGGAGAATAACACTCAAGCCCTTGAACTCAAGCACACCCAATAAACTCATATATCTAAATGTACCAACAAAATAATAAAAGAATTAAATAAATTTTGTTAGACTTAAATGAGAGACTAAAGCTTACAAAGAACCTCACAAAAATTTTATCAAAGAGATACTCACTCAACACTCTAATGCACACACTCACTTCACTTAATTTATAATGATTTTGCAAACAATGCATGCACCTATTTATAGTGCCTTCAAGTAGCAAGGAGTGGACATAAAAGTTTCACATTTTTGTCCTTCAAGTTAAGAGAAACACTTGGCTATACTTTTATCACATGTAACATGTGAATGGTCTATTGGACTTGGGTTGTAAAATTCAAGACATTTGTTAACAAATCTCTACCTTGGCTTGAATTTTCTCCAAATACAAAATTAGAAGACATTATTCCACCTCCACTTAAGCCCATAAGGGCATCTTAAATACGAGAAATACCAATTAAGTCTAAGCAATGCTTGAACTTGCTTACTGTAAGAGGCTTTGTCAACATGTCAGCCGGATTGTCTGCAGTACCAATTTTTTTAACAGAAATATTACCCTGAGAGATAATATCACAAATAAAATGATACTTCACATCAATGTGTTTTGTCCGCTCATGAAACATCTGATATTTTGTCAAGTGAATAGCACTCTGATTATCACAGTAGACGAAAATCACCTTTTGATCCGAACTGAGCTCACCAAACAAACCTCTTAACCAAATGGCTTCTTTAATAGCCTCGACAACTGCCATGTACTCTGCCTCGGTAGTGGACAATGCTACTGTAGACTGTAAAGTAGCTTTCCAACTGATAACAGTATCACCAAGAGTAAATATATAGTTTGTAATAGATCTTCGCCTGTCAAGATCACCTGCATAGTCTAAATCAACATAGCCAACCAAATTTTTCTTACTTTTTCCAAATTCCAAACAAGAATCAGTAGTGCCCCGCATATATCTCAGAATCCATTTCACTGCTTGTCAGTGTTCTTTACCGGGATTAGACATATATCTACTGACAACACTGACTACATGTGCAATATTAGGACGAGTACATACCATAGCATACATGAGACTACCAATAGCATTGGAGTAGGGAACATGTGACATGTACTCAATATCATTCTTTGACTGTGGTGATATAGCAGCAGAAAGTCTAAAATGAGCAACAAGTGGAGTACTTACAGGTTTAGCGTTTTTCATACCAAAACTTTTTCAACAAAACTCTTCTGAGTAAGATAAAGTTTTCCTGCAGCTCTGTCTCTTTGAATCTCCATACCAAGAATTTTCTTGGTTGCTCCAAATCTTTTATTTCAAATTCACTACTCAATTCTGATTTTAATTTGTTGATCTCAGACATATCCTTGGCTGCAATCAGCATATCATCAACATAGAGCAGTAAATACACAAAATTAGCCATCTGCAAGTTTTCTGAAATACACACAGCTATCATACTGGCTCCTAGAATAGCCGTGACCAACCATAAAAGAATCAATACGCTTGTACCACTGTCGAGGAGATTGTTTCAAACCATACAATGATTTCTTCAACAAACAAACATGGTCTTTCTTGCCTTCGATCTCAAAATCCTTAGGTTGTTGCATATAGATTGTCTCCTCAAGCTCTCCATACAAGAAGGCAATCTTAACATCTAGTTGTTCCAACTCTAAATTATGCATATCAACTAAAGTAAGCAAGACACGAATAGAGTTATGTTTAATAACAGGTGAGAACACATCATTAAAGTCAACTCTATGTACCTGACTGTAGCCCTTTACAACCAACCGTGCCTTGTACTTGGCATCTTCAACACTTGGAATACCATCTTTCTTCTTAAAGACCCACTTAAATCCAACAATTTTCTTGTCTTTAGGCGGTTTGACCAAATCCAAATTCTCTTCTTGTGAAGGGACTCGACCTCTTCCTGCATAGCCACTAACCACTTAGCAGAATCATCACAATAGATAGCTTCTGAATATATTGAAGGATCACCAACTGCATTTGTGTCTTTTGCCATAGCTAGTGCAAATGAGACATAATCTGCTAGTCTCTGAGGCCTCATCTTCTTTCTTGATGGCCTATGTCTAGCAATAAAGTCTTCTTTTTCACTTTGTGGTATTTCCTCTTCTTCAATAGAGGTAGGGATCTGAACTGGGTTTTGTAGAGAGGGTTCATTTTCCACCTCAAACTCCATTTGCTAGAAGAACTTGCAGCATTTGTATCAGAAGAAACAAAAGTCTCTTTTTTGGTAGAAGTCTCCTTTCCGGGATGTAACATAGCAGATTCGTCAAACATAACATCTCTATTAATTATCAATTTTGGAGACTTGGGTTCAAGGCATCATAATCTATATCCTTTTACACCAAAAGGATAACCAATAAATATACACCTTTTGGATCGTGACTCTAATTTGCCATCATTAACATGTGCATAAGCAAGACACCCAAATACCTTTAAATCAGAATATTTAGTTGGTTTACCAGACCATACCTTATCCGAAGTCTTTAAGCCAATTGTTATGGATTGAGAACGATTCACTAAATGACAGGTTGTAAAAGCTACTTCTGCCCAGAAGTCTTTAGATAGGCTAAAATTTAATAACATACAACGAACTTTCTCCAAAAGTGTTCTGTTCATATGCTCTGCTACACCATTCTGTTGTGGTGTGCCTATGACTATAAGGTGACGCACAATGCCTTCATTCATTAAAATCACCTTGACAGAACTCTAGACTATTGTCTGTTCTGAGTCGCTTTATTTTTCTTCCAGTCTGTTTTTCAACCAAGGCCTTCCATTGCTTAAAGGTGGCAAACACATCATTTTTATGCTTTAGAACATATACTTATATCTTTCTAGAATAATCATCAATGAAGGTAAGCATATATTGAGCACCACCTTTTGATGGGACACGTGCAGGCCCCCAAAGATATGAATGAATGTAATTTAGAGTACCTTTAGTTCTGTGAACTGCAGTACTGAAACTGACTCTTTTCTGCTTGCCAAAAATGCAACGTTTACAGAAATATAGCTTTGATGTACTTTGACCACAGAGAAGACCTTTTCTGCTTAACTCTGACAGACCTCTTTCACTCATATGTCCCAGCCTCATATGCCATAATCTAGTGACATCTGAGTTTGACAAAGAAGATGTGGACATGGCTGCTGCACCTGTAACTGTAGAACCTTTCAAAACATACAGTTTGTTTATCTTCTCAGCCTTTATCACAAATAAAGAACCTTTAGCAACCTTCAAAATTCCACCTCCGCCAGCAAATTTATAGCCATTTGAATCCAGAGTACTTAAAGAGATAAGATTTCTCTTCAAGTCTAGAATATACTAGACATCTGTCAAAGTTCTGACTACTCCATCATACATCTTGATTTTAACTATGCCTATTCCAGCGATTTTACAAGCATGATTGTTGCCCATCAATACAACTCCACTTTGTACCGATTTATATGTGGAGAAATAATTTCTGTTGGGACACATATAGAATGAACAAGGTGTATCTAGAATCCATTCATTTCTAGTTTTGGCTCCATCATCACAGACCAATAGCATATCACATTGCTCTTGATTTTGAACAACACTGGCTTTAGCGGGTTCCTCTTTCTTCTAATTTTTGTTTTGTTGCTTGTTCTTCAACTTGAAGCATTCTGACTTGATATGCCTCTTTTTCTTGCAGTAATTACAAGTCAAATTTATGTGTCTAGACTTTGATATAGACCTTGATTTTTGATTGCTAGAAGAACTCTTATCTGTAGACCTTCCTCTAACAAGTAGACCTTCTGCTAGGCTGTCATTTCTACTCATTCCAAGCTCCTTGTCAATAAGCTCTTTTGAAAATAGAGCTGATTTAACATCCTCTAACTTTAGAGTTTGCAGGTTGTAAATTAAAGTATCTCTAAAGTGCTTGAAGGATGGAGGTAGTGAGAGAAGCAACATAAGAGCTTGATTTTCATCATCATAAAAAATCTCCATATTTTCTAAATCCATAAGGATAGTGGAGAATTCATCAATGTGAGATTTGATAGGTGCACCTTTGGCCATGCTGAGTGTGTATAGACGGTGCTTTGCTACCAACTTGGTGGTGAGATTCTTTGTAACATACAAAGATTTAAGTTTGTCCCATAAATCTTTTGCAATTTTCTCTTGCATGTCTTCTCGCAATACTTCATTTAACAAGCATAATTAAATGGAAGTGAGGCCTTATCATCCATCTCCTAGTTCTTTGTCTCATCCATAGTACTAGGTAATTTATCTTTACCTAGTAGTGCTTGATGCAGACCATTTTGAATCAAGATTGCACCCATCTTGACTTGCCACATGGTGAAACTCATATTGCGATCAAATTTCTCAATATCAAATTTTGTTGTCGTCATGACGATCGTATACTGGAACAGTGACTGTAGTCTGTGAACAGTACACCAAGTAAATTTTCAGGAAAGAGAGGTGAGTCACAATGGACACACTTAAATACCAAGTCTTTCCTTAGTCAGAACTTTTCCTAGGCATGCACTTTCACACTACCACACTTATTTTTAGCTCGGCTCTGATACCAGATTGTTAGGAATTTAGTTGGGGAAGGATATTTATTTGGGAATAAATGGACGACAAAATAGAGAAATAAATAAAATAGTAGAGACATGAAATTTACGTGGTTCAGCGTAAACCTACGTCCACGGGCGAGAGAGGATTAAAATCCACTAATTAAAATGAAGAGTAAAAATTAAATAGAGAATAACACTCAAGCCCTTGAACCCAAATATACCCAATAAACTCACCTCTCTAAATGTACCAACAAAATAATAAAGGAATTAAATAAATTTTGTTGGACCTAAATGAGAAACTAAAGCTTACAAATGACCTCACAAGAATTTTATCAAAGAGATACTCGCTCAACACTCTAATGCACACACTCACTTCACTTAATTTATAATGATTTTGCAAACAATGCATGCACCTATTTATAGTGCCTTCAAATAGCAAGGAGTGGACATAAAAGCTCCACATTTTTGTCCTTTAAGTCAAGAGAAACACTTGGCTATACTTTTATCACATGTAACATGTGAATGGTCTATTGGACTTGGGTTGTAAAATTTAAGACATTTGTTAACAAAAACAATTAGCAAATTAAGGCATAGGAACTTAGCTCAACTCATTGGTTAGTGTCGAAAAAATCAAGAACTTTTCATAGTCTATAAGTATATGCCTAATAAGAGCTTGGATCCATCTTTTACATAAATCATGCTTGTTGACATGGAGGAAGAGGTATGACATATAGCTTTGGGCTTAGCCTCAGAATTGGTTTACTTGCAAGAAGAATGTGAATAATGTGTTCTACACAATGATATCAAGTCAAGCAATGTGTTGTTGGATTCTAATTTCAATGCTAAACTTGGTGATTTTGGTTTAGCTAGGCTTGTCGAACACGGGCAAGGCTCTAGCACTACAAATTTTGATTGGCACAGAAGGATATATAGCACTAGAGTATCTTGAAAGCAACAAGGCTACTAAAGGATCAGATGTCTATACCTTTGGCATAGTTGCTTTAGAAATAGCAACTGGAAAGCTTGGTTTTAAAGAATTTGATGGAAAAATGAGATTAGTATAGTGGATTTGGGAGCATTATGGAAGAGAAAATATTTTTGCTGCAGCTTATCAACTACTAAACCAAAATTATGTTGTGGAATAGATGGAAAGATTGATTATGGTCAGACTTGCTTGTGCTCATCCAAACCATTCTCATCGCCCTTCAATCAAATAAGCTATTGATATGCTAAATGCTAAAGCTTCATTACCTATATTGCCATTAGAAATTCCATTGCCAACAAATATTGGCTCTTTTCCTATCAACATGTTTGCACTTTTTGGATCTTCATCACTTGGTGCCAATGGTTCTAAGACTTGCTATGGCAAGGTTTCAGGTGGTAGTCACAGTTAGTCCTCAACTACTGCAAATTCTAATTCAAGTGCATGCCTCTAGTATTCTAATATTTTTCTTATGCCTTGTGCTTTGTTTGTTTGTTGTCTTTTATGAGAAATGTTTATGGTGGAATTGTATTCACCTTTTTTGAATTAAGTTACAAGACAAATAGAACTTTAATTGGTGGTCAACTTGAGTCAAATATGTGCAATGCTTTGGATTGTAGAGCAGGATGCAGGCAAATTTGAAGCAAATTTAGCAGCTTGTCATTTTTCAAAAATTCTAGAGATCACCTTATCATTTTCCCATGAATAAATAAGCAAAAAATTATGTTTATGTCCTATATTATTTCTACTTGTGTTTTTAGTCAAAACTTGTTGGGAAAATGGGAAAGGAAGATTAACAAAACAAGAAAACAAAGACTGAAATTAAAAAAAAAAAAAAAAAAAAAAAACAGAGACTGAAATTTGAAATTTCAAACTCATAATTATCATTAGAAAAAGTTGCATATAAACTAGCAAAAACAAAAGAAACAATATCACATCTTCTTCTTTTTCTTTCTTTTTCTTCTTCATTTTCATACCAATATATAAATTTTTCTCTTTCTTTCTCTCACTTTCTCACACTAATTCACACTCTAACTTCCACACTTTTATAGCAGAGAAACTTCTCTTTTATAGCAAGAGAATGCTCTTTTTCAATCAACAACAAATCCACCTAACACTAATTAAACTTCCTAAATTTATGGAATACCATTCATTTCTTGATTTTGCTTAGATTTTAAACGAAAATCTCAACAACTCCAACTTTCTTCCTTAATGAGATTTTTGCTAGAATTAGAGGGCTCAAACAAACTTTAGTCTCCCCCTTAACAATAACTCTTCTTCATAAAGTTGTCAAATTTCATAAATTTTATGCTTCATCTTAAATCACAACACCAACAAAAATAGCAACAATAAAATTTCATTTTTTTTTTAACCACAACAACATCAACAACAAAATTTTTTTCAATTTGCAGTTTTTGGACATGCTAAGGTCCCTTCAAACAAGTTTTTTTTAAATCTTCCTTTCCCATTTTTCCAACAGTGGTATCAGAGCCTTCATCTTAAGGGGCCTGTTCTTGTTTTGTCTTTGTGAGTTTTAAAAGAAATTTGAGAGTTTGAGTTGTGTTTGAGAGAAAGAATGAGTATTTTGGAAAAAAAAAAAATTATATTTGGACTGTAAATGATAGCTTTTTTAGAGTCTTTAGAAGGGTTTAGGTTGTAAATGACAGTTTTTTAGAGTCTTTAGAAGGGTTGTGTATGAGAAAGAAGAAGAGAAGAAAAAAAAAATGAGTGTTTGAGAATTGAATTTCAGCTTTATGTGTTTTTTTTTTAGTTCAAGTTGAAATATAGCTTTATCAAAGCTATGTTTATTTTTATGAAAATTCCACCATTTCAATGGTAAGAAGCATGTTGACTGTTGGTTGTTGAAGAGACTTTCATGTCCTTAAACTTAATTTGTTGATGAAGAGATCAAAACTGCAAAGATGAAGCGATCGACATGTCGTAAAGCTGTAGAATTTGCTGTTGAAGGGACCGACATGTCCATAAATTGTAGAAAAAATTTATTTGAAGGGACCTTAGCATGTCCAGAAACTGCAAATTGAAAAATTTATTGTTCTTGTTGTTGATGTTGTTGTGGTTTAAAAAAAAAAACTGAAATTTTATTGTTGCTATTGTTGTTGGTGTTGTGATTTAAGATGAAGCAGAAAATTTATGAAATTTGACAACTTTATGAAGAAGAGTTATTGTTAAGGAGGAGACTAAAGTTTATTTGAGCCCTCCAATTCTAACAAAAATCTCATCAAGGAGGAGTGTTGGAGTTGTTGAAATTTTTGCTTAAAATCCAAGCAAAATCAAGAAATGAATGGTGATCCATAAATTTAGGAAGTTTAGTTAGTGTTAGGTGGATTTGTTTTTGATTGAAAAGCCATTCTTTTGCTATAAAAGAGAGGCTTCTCTGCTGTAAAAGTGTGAGAGTTAGAGTGTGAATTAGAGTGAAAAAGTGAGAGAAAAAAAGAGAGAAAATTTTATGTATTGGTATGAAAATGAAAAAGAAAAAGAAAAGAAAGAAGATGTGGTCTTGTTTCTTTTATTTTTACTAGTCTATATGCAATTTTTTCTAATGATAATTACGAGTTTGAAGTTCCAAATTTCAGTCTTCGGAAACAAATCAATTCTAAGATTTATTATAATTGGTTTGAAGTAACATATAGCTAATTGCACATTCTGTATATGGTAGATGGAAAGTACATGTATACACTATTTATCATTCTATACACTGCCAATAACATCTAAGTCACACATAAGCTAAAAAAAATATAAAAAATAATAAAAAACCAAGGCAGTATACAAGTAGCTAAAGATTTAAAATTCTCAAGTTAATTATACTTAGAACACTGGTGCAGAAGTAGAAGAAACTGTAGACATTGTAGTGAACTGTGAGGAATTTGTATTGAAACTATAACTTGAAGATTGGTGTTGACCTCCGTCAGAACCACTAGTGGCAGAGGATATTGAAAGTGAAGCTGGATTGGCAGGCGGAGCCAAGTACATTGGAACAGGCATCTTAAGTGGGAGAATAGGCAATGGAGCTTCAAAATTAAGCACATGAATTGCTTGTCTAATAGAAGGTCTAAGACTTTCATCAGGGTGAGCACACCATAGCCCAACAATCATTAACCGCTCCATTTGCAGCTCGTCAAAATCCTGACATAGTCTAGTATCAGCTGCTTCAAGTAGTTTTCCTCTTCCATAGAGCCCCCAAACCCATGGCACCATTTGCACTTCATCAGCATTAGCCATGGGGTTTATGGGCTTTCTTCCACAAGCAATCTCCAAAGCAACTACTCCGAAACTGTAGACATCTGATCCCCTGCTGGCCTTGCCTGTTGTAAGACACTCAGGAGCCATGTAGCCCATTGTCCCTGCCAAAACTGTTGTTTGTGATCCTTTTCCATGGTCAACTAACCTTGCTAAACCAAAATCCCCAAGTTTAGGTTTGAAATCTGAATCCAACATAATGTTGCTGGATTTTATATCTCTATGAACTACACATTGTTCCCATTCTTCATGCAAGTAAAGCAATCCTGAGGCTATACCTTTAGCAATTTTGTATCTGACCTCCCATGTTAACAAGATGTTTTCTTTGAACAGATGGGAATCTAAGCTTCCATTAGGCATGAACTCATAAACAAGTAAGAGTTCATTTCTTTCATGGCACCAGCCAAGGAGTTGCACCAAGTTCCTATGCCTCAGTCGACTAATGATCTTCACTTCTGCTGCATATTCCTTAACCCCTTGCTTAGACTCCCTTGAAACTCTCTTCACAGCAATATATGAATTTGTATCCCTCAAAAATCCTTTATAAACCCCACCAAAACCCCCCTCTCCTAGCTTCTTTTCATCCTTAAAATTATCTGTAGCTCGAGCCAATTCGCGATATAAAAATTTCTTTGGTCCTGTTCCCTTTTGAAATTCATCATTCATGTATTCATCCAGGACAGGAACACCCTCTTCATCACCTGCATATTTCTTCCAACACACAGTAACAAGCCAAAATAAACAAGCCAGGCCAACTAAAGCACCAGCAACACCCAACCCCACTGCTAGTCCTGTCCTGTTTTTCCCATTCCCATTGGGATTTGAATCCGAAACGGGTGAAGGAGGTTCTGTTGGAATACCTACACTCAAATTAGTTTCTAAGGTTGAACTAAAATCCCAAGAAAGAATGCTATGTATAGCAGAAAGATTTCCTGTTGAACCTGAAAAGCCAAAAGTAACCTTTTCTGGTAGGTAATTCCTCAGATCAACAATTTGACTAAGGTTTTGCATGGTTCGAGTACTATTTCCAAAGTCAGTACTGAAAACAACACTCAGATTATATGTACTAGAATTATAACTAATCCAAGCATCATTTCTTTTCCCACCCCTAATATCACAAATCCATGTAATATTGTTCACAGATTTCATAGAATTGATGTCAATACCTACATGTTCTTGCGGAGGATCAAAATAATTTGTGAAGGTATCAAATTCCACTGCAACAAAACGATTCACTGTAGTATTTAGTTGCTGTCCATCACTTGTAAGACCTAAACTGCTACCCTGTGTCTCATTGGGAGGAAGCTTTGAACCTTCAGGTGCAAGAAAGAAGGTCAACCCATCTCCATATGGGAATCTATTCTGCGAATCAATGACAAAAGAGAAATGGGTTTTGAAGTCTGTGAGATTCTGCGAACCTTTGTCCCAAAGTTGCATTGATTTGTGATATGTTGCTCTCCCAAAATTTAAATTTGCATCAGCATTCTTCAGATTTTTTGTAAGTTGAATAGCTTGGTCTGCAGGGTATGCACCCTCGTAAGAAATGTTCTGGTCACCAACATCAAAACTAGTGAAGTTGAAAGATAAGCCACTTGCTAGTAAGTTTATTTGAGAGACAAAGATTGCAACCTTGAGAATTTGAGAATATGAATATAAATATGATTTACAGTTGCAGACCATCATGGTTGGGAGATAAAATTTAATTGGGATAAGTAGAAATAGACCCTTTCTGGGAAAATAAAACTAATGTGGGAAAGAAAATGTTTCTTTTCGTGCTCGGTCAAAGCTGAGAATTATTATTAGTTAGATTTTAATGGCGTCATAAAAAAAGAAAATTAAATGAAACAAAAATGACCATTAGACTTAATATATAGTATTTATTTTTTATATTATAAGATAAATTTTCTTCTACTTTTTACATTTTGCTTTACCCCTTTCTTGAGTTATAATTATACTCACATTTGATTTTAAGATAAAAGAAATATTTTATTACTTTTTTTCATTAACAATATTTCTTAATTATAGTTTTTCTAAATATTCTAATGTTCATAGGATTAAAATAAGTAAAAAAGTTAAATCATCATATACATATTGTAATTAATATGTATATGAAAATATATAAAGAGGTATTATGCTGCCATTTTTTTACATAATAAATAATAGTGAATAATTATGTTTTAATATCGAGTATTGACATTGTTTGATTAATTAATTTTTTTTTTTTTGTTGAAAAAAAAAAAAGATTGCTTTGAGAAAAAAAAAATCCATTTTATAAGAATGCATATTTACTAAAAAAATCTCTGAGATTTATTTTATTATTATTTTTTGAAAATTAATAAAATATACTATATACAATAACTATTCCTAATGAATATAATAAGCTAGAATAAAATAAAATAATTATTCTAATTTCATAATTTAGTTTATAGCATAGAATAACTATTCTATTCCACATAAATGATCATAATATTCTTATAAATTAATTTTATCAAATTTTATTTAAGAAATAATTTAAATGCATAATAAATAAAATTTTTATTTGACTTAAAATTAAAAAAAAATAAAAAAATATATATATTTTTTTAAATTAATTACCTAAATTAATTTCTTATTCTATTTACTCAATTTTTTTTTACAAGAAATTGATCAAGAAAGTTAAAATTTAAAATAAAAAGTAATATATATATATATATAATAAAAATGAAAATCTGAAAAAAAAAAAAAAAAAATAGTAGTGATGAACTTGAACTTACCAACATTTTTTTAAGAGTAAAAATAGAAATACTCTATTTCATAGTTTAAAAAATACTAATTCTTTAATTTTTTGTGATATATATATTCCATAAAAATTATGGAATTATTATTCTATAAAATTAGTATTCTTAGTCTAAAATTTGAACCAAAGTAAAAAATAATTAATTTTTACATAATAACTATTTTATTTCTAATCAATTTCATATCTTAATTCTATTTAGAGTGCCGAATTGAAAAGTAAGTGTTCGGTATCACTGCAATTTGTTTTTTTTTAAATTAAAAAAAATAAGTATTAGAAAATATTTTTTAAAAAATTATTATTTTTTATTTCTTTTATATTTATCCAAAAACATTTTGAAAACGAAAAACAAAAAACAAAAAATAATAAATTCTACTTTTCAAAATCTTATTTTTATTTTTGAAAAACAGAAAATTAGTTTTTTCCTCATTTCCTTTCCATTTCGAATTGAAAATGACTAAGGCTGAGCACGGGATTCGGAGATACCGAACCGTACCGAAAATCCGAACCAATAATATCCAGAATCGAAAAATATTCGTTGACCGTTTGACTTTCTCCGAACCGAACCGTCTCGATTTTTTTTTTAGTACGGTTCTGGAGATTAGTAATTATCCATACCGAGAACCGTACCGAACCATCTCGAACCGAAACTAAAACCGATTTAAAGGGTTTATATATATATACACACACATTGAATTTCCTTAAATGTGTTGTTAATTCAATATCAAAATGTGTGTTTATATATATATTGTAACTACTAATTTGAAAATGAAATTTTATAATTAATAAAAATTAAATTTTACTTATACATTATTAAATTTCTTTAA
>CATKHJ010887159.1:0-20952 GCA_949750685.1 Vernicia montana
TTTTTTAGTTCGATTGCTTGATATTTTCATTATTTAATATTAAACTTTAAATTATCAGGTTCATTAGATTTAAAGTTTAGGTTCATCACATATAACTATCAGGTTCATTAGATATAAAATTTAAGTTCATCATATATCACATGCAAATTCATTATCTTTTTATACTATCAGATTCATAATTTAATTATTCTATAATTTAATTTCATTCATTCCTCATATTTAAAATTTTCATTATTTAATATTTCACATATAATTATGAGATTCATTAGATTTAAAGTTTAGGTTCATCACATATAACTATCAGGTTCATTAAATATAAAGTTTATGTTCATCATATATCACATGTAGATTCATTATTTTTTTTTACTATCAGATTCATGATTTAATTATTCTACAATTTAATTTCATTCATTCATCATATTTAAAATTTTAATTATTTAATATTTCACATATAATTATGAAATTCATTATATTTAGAGTTTAGGTTCATCACATATAACTATCAGATTCATTAGATATAAAGTTTAGGTTCATTATATATCACATGCAGATTCATTATATTTTATACTGTCACATATAACTATCAAGTTCATTAGATATAAAGTTTATATTCATCATATATCACATGCAGATTCATTATTTTTTACTGTCGGATTCATGATTATAAATCAATATTAAATTATCTATTTTGTTTTTTTTATTAATCAACAACTAGTTCTGTTATCTCGATCGAATATAATTCAAAGGAAATGAATTGATTAAAAGATAATTTCCAATAATATCATATTAGATTGATCAACAAGTGAAGACAAATACAAAAAAGAACTGAAAGCAGAATATCTAGACAAATGAATAGTAACAGAACGTTTGTAAGACCTAACACTAATAGAAAAAGAAAAAGAAGAAGAAGAGCAGAAGAGACTAAGATTTGAGAAAATTAGTTGCGCGAAAAAGACAATAAACAGTGGATGAGCGATTTTGATTTTTAAAATTTTATATTTTAATA
Source organism: Vernicia montana (assembly GCA_949750685.1). Lineage (NCBI taxonomy): Eukaryota > Viridiplantae > Streptophyta > Magnoliopsida > Malpighiales > Euphorbiaceae > Vernicia > Vernicia montana. The sequence goes on from CATKHJ010887159.1 coordinate 1,007, forward strand.
AAAAAAAAAAGGCAACATGTTTTTTTTTTGTTTAATGAAACGGTGAGTTTTGAACTCAAATCCATGGTGTAAGGTGGACCTGGGTCCATGATACAAGAACTCAGATCATTGAATCTTATACCTACATAGAATGTTCATACTTATTATGTACAAAATAATAATATTAATGTACACTTAATTAATTTTTTTTGTGGTGATTGTGAAATAAAGATTTTTTCAGTTATAAAATATCATTGTAAAAATAATAAAATTGAAAGATTAAACAAATTAATATACCAAATAAAATTATGATAAATTAATAAAAATATAAATAATTAACATTAAATATATATATATATTTTTAAAAGAATAAAATAAAATATAAATATAAATGAAATAAAAAAAATTTTTGAGCAAATAAAATTCTAGATTTACAAAATATAAGGGACCAATTGAATTATAATTAATTAGATTTGAAAAAAAAAAAAAAGTGCGTGTGGAGGACGGTGGAACCAGGTCATAATATAACAATTCAGCCCACAATTTTGTAGTGTATAAGTTTATAAAATAATTATAATTTTAAAAATATTTTAATATTTTATCTATTTAAAATAATGTTGATGGAAGGAGAATAATAGCTTTCGTCTTGTCCCCTCTCCCTCCCTTGCCACTCTCTCACTCGTGTCCAACAAAATTCACACTCTCTCCCTCTCTCTCTCTCACTGAAATGGCGGAGACGGCAATCCATTTTGGGATAATCGGGTGCGCAGAGATAGCCCGGAAGCTCTCTCGTGCGATTACTCTCGCACCCAACGCCCAACTCTCCGCCATCGCCAGTCGTACGGTGGAAAAAGCGGCGGCGTTTGCAAAAGCCAACAACTTTCCTCCTGACGCCAAGATATATGGCTCCTATGAGTCCCTACTCGATGACCCGGATATCGATGCCGTATATGTCCCTTTACCCACCAGTCTTCATGCGAAATGGGCTTGTTTGGCTGCCCAGAAAAGGAAGCATATCTTGTTGGAGAAGCCCATGGGGATGAATGTTGGTGAGCTCGATAAGATTTTAGAGGCTTGTGAGGCTAATGGAGTGCAGATTATGGATGGTACCATGTGGATGCATAATCCCAGAACTGAGAAGATGAGGGAATTCTTGAATGATAAGGAGCGGTTTGGAGAGCTCAGAACGGTGAGTAATATTTTCCTTTTCAGCTTTCGTTTTTGGGTTTCCTTTGTTTTTAGATTATAGTTTATGTTCTATCTTAAAATGGGTAAAGGGATTTTGTAGAATGCAAGATAACGATTTGGTTTTGGTGGTTATGCCTCTGATTTTTGGGGTAAGTTATGCTTGGACAAAAGAAAAGACAGATTAAAGACAGCAAAATTTCTAGTGAATGTCTTCAATTTGCCAAAATTGTTGGAATTTATGGCCAGATTTTAGTTTTGTAATAGTGTCATAGTAAGGGTTGAAATGTTTGTTGAAATTGACTTTTTGTTTGCTCTTTTTTCTTTCTTTTTTTTCTTTTTTTGGGTTTTGTTTTGTTATATGTATGTTAAGTTCTTAAGTTGGTAATGATTAGTGACAGCTTAATAGTCTGATTGGCTCTGTTTATCTAATGTGTTTGAAATGGTAAGCAGATACTTTTTTCTTAGTATATGTATTTTAAATTATATTATCTGTCCTGGAAAGGTTGCTTTTGTTTTTAATTTTTTATTCATGTTCATGTAATTGTAGAGTTGGACTTTATTTGTTTTATTTATACTTAGGGTAGTTATAAATATAAAAATTGGTATAAAGATTTCTTTGAGTCCTTGAGAAGGTTCAAAATGGTCGGCTATTAATGGCACACCTTTTGTTTTCTCCTAAAATATTAATTTGGATGGTGGGAAGGGGTGGCTCAAGGTTTTAGGTAGTTTTAGACAAAATCATAAAATGATATATTCAAGATGAAAAAATACAATATAAATAAATAAGTTTAAATTAAACTATTTTTTTATAAGCAATCTTTAATTTTATTAATATTAGAGTGAAAGCTAAATCATAGACATAGATTCGACGTTTCTAGGTCAGAGCATAGTACAAACTGAATAACAATTTCAAATAAAACCAAAAATATAATAGCAAAAATATAGTTAATTAAAAAAAGCTAATAAAGTTAATTAGAATGTAGTTATTGTTATTGCTAGTTTCTAGGTTACTACTGTTTTTATTTTAAATTTCAATTTTGTAAATTAATTTTTAGGATGTTTTTATTTTATAGGTTTTTTTATTAAAATATATTTTCTAAATTTTAGGATTTTATTTACTTTATTTTATAAAAATACTTCGTTTATATATATATATATATATATATATATTATTGGAGGCCTTTACAATTGAGGTCTAAGGCGGTTGCCTTAGTCGTCTTACCCACTGAGCCGCTCTTGATGGTGGGTTCCAGATGCATAATAAGCTCTATTGATGGATTAGCACTAGTAGGAAGTAGGAACACATATCTTATGTAAATAGTATGAAGTTAAAATGAAAATATGGCTCTTGTCCGTGTTATTTTTTTTATTACTTTTTAGTCTTTCTATAATAAACAGAAATTTTGTGAAAAGCAACAAAATTTAAGTTAGTAACATTTATACTCTGTTTCACATCTTAAATAATTATATTAAATATAGGTAAACTCGTTTGGATCCAAGCAACGGGAGAGAATGGTTGATTCCATTGCACTTTGTTCCATTCCTTGTCTCAATATGTCTCAATAAGGTTCTAAATGTAACTTAGGATGACAAATTCTCCCTTCCTTCCCAATTTTCTTTGTAATTGCCATTGTAGCATGGGTAATGCTATGGTGAATGTGCACAAATTAGGAGTTTATGTATCCTTTCTTGAAGCTCCAAGAAACTTCAAATTTGCTGATACTCGTTGCCATATTGCATTTATTTAAGCTTTTTCTTTTTGCTCACTTCTTCTATTAACATGAGTCCATGTTATCTTCAGAAATTTCAATCATTGTTGATTGTCCTATACACCCTCAACATTTGTCACTATCATTGTACATTTGTTCAAGAGCACTAGTACCAGTTTATTATGAGTGCATCTCTGCTATCTTACATGGTTCATCCTCTTGTTATAATTGAATTTTTGTTTATTGTTTTTTTTTTCCCATGTACCTATGTTCTTTATTTAGTGTGAATTTTATTTTGTGCACAACCTATGCTACATAGACTGGGTTGAGGGTGGGGAGTTGGGGGAGGAGGGCATGAGGGTGTTAGATTTGTTTAATCTATATCTTTTATGGTTATCATTGAAAATGTTCATATTTTTCTTAAATAAACTGGGTAAAATGAAGTATGTATGGATTATTGTACGTTAAATGTGTACAACTCCCTGTTTTTATATATATGATGAATTATATAGCATGGATAACGTTTGCCTAAATCAGTGTGTGTTGAATTTTGAAAGGATTTGGGATGGCATATGCCCGTAATGATCTGGTATGCACAAGCACACAGATTGCCTTATACCTAGTGCTTGTTGAGGTGCCATAGAAGGCTTGATTTGAAATCTAATCTGTTAAAAATCTTTACTTCTGCATTTCATTAATAATAGACTCTGTCCTTGAGAATTGTTTTTCTAATTTTGGCTAATGGTTGTCCTGATTAATCTTATAATGCAGGCTTGCCTGTCTAAAAACATAATGTTGTATAATTGTATATGAAATTAATAGATTGTTTAGTGTCATAGTGATATCACCATTTTAGACTAAAAATTGTAAGGATATGTGCATATTCTTGCCTTTGATTTCTCTCTTCTTTCTCTTCTATGTTACAATGTTTTGTTCCAAACTCAATTTTGGTGTACCAGATACACAGCTGCTTTACATTTGCTGGTGATGAGGACTTTCTCAAGAATGACATTCGTGTCAAGCCAGATCTTGATGGTCTTGGTGCTCTTGGTGACGCTGGGTGGTATGGCCTTCGGGCAATTCTCTGGGCTGCTGACTACGAACTGCCAAAGACTGTTGTAGCCATGCGTGGGCCTATTTTAAATGAAGCAGGGGTGATTTTAGCCTGCGGTGCTTCTCTACATTGGGAAGATGGCAAAGTAGCAACATTCCATTGCTCTTTCTTAACACATTTGACGATGTATATAACTGCAATCGGAACAATGGGAACTTTACAGCTCAACGATTTCATCATCCCTTTTAATGAGAAGGAAGCCTCTTACACAGCAGCTTCAAAATCTTGGTTCAATGAACTAGTGACAGGGTGGCTATCATCGCCAAGCCAGCACACTATTATCACAGATCTCCCTCAGGAAGCTTGCATGGTGAGAGAATTTGCACGGTTGGTCGGAAATATTAAGGCAAATGGAGCAAAACCTGATCAAAGTTGGCCAACTCGCAGTAGAAAGACACAAATAATACTGGATGCAGTAAAGACATCTATCGAGAAAGGTTTCGAGTCAGTTGAGATTGTGAATTGAGTGAGACTTATCTATCGTATGTTAGTTGGTTTCTTTGAATCAGATTCTTGTGTCTCTCTGGGGTGAAGTAAGATTATTGTCATTTCTATTCAGTTCATAGTATCTTTAGATCTATGGCCTCTAAAGGCCTACCCAATGTGTATTTTGTGTGATATCTTAGAAACTGTACAATGAACTTACGATCTGTCATTGTTGTGCTTAAGTTGAAAGTCTAACAAGTTGGAGTAAGGTTTTTTCTTTTTCTTTTTTCCCTTACACGGGCTTGGGCTTCGTGGTGGGGTGCAGATCATCACCCTATTTTTTTTTTTTTTGGGCCAATAGATAATATACAGAGGAAAAAACACCAAATTTCTATTTATTATTTTTTTTTCAAAAATATTTTTTTATTTTTTCATGTTTTTAAAGATGTCCTTTATATATATATATATATATATATATATATATATATATATATATTTATGATATACTTGTAATATACTTTTAATATATCTTTAAAAATTGGGTATTTTTGAAATATAAAATTTAATAAGTGTATTTTAAAAAAAAAAAAAAAAGTATGTATGAATATTTTATTTTTTTGGAGTATTTGTGTACAAACTCTTAATATATAATGAAAATATCTATTACAAATATGAGTATTAAACTGATAAAATGTTATAAAAACTCAATATGACATGAATAAATCCAAACAAATCAAATATTACCCATACGTTTGCAGAGTTCTCAAACCTAGGCCTTGGTCCCACGACAATCGGCTAGGGCTCATTGACCCAATTCTTATTCACCTCATCCAATAATAATTCTCAATATTTCGCAACATTTGGTGAACGAGAAAATTTGAACTCCAAAGATTACTATCCCTCACAAAGACTAATCAAACTTGGTGAGTTTTTTCAACTTTTACTGTAACTGAAAATTGGAATTGAAAGAGAAAAGAGACATGACAAATTGAAAGGTAAGCTTTCTACTTTCTTCAAAGATTAATTTTTTTTTTAAGTACAAAGATTAATTTTGAGGAAAAGAAGGGTGAGAAAAAAAAATTGTAAGAAAGAAATGAAAACAAAGAATTTTCTTATTGTTGCTATTATTATTATTAGTATTAGTATTCCCCTGCAATTTCTTGTTTGACAATCTTTATGGAGTATTAATGTAAAATTATATAGCCAATTATGCAGTGGCTAATCTCAATCCTAAGTGTTGGGGCGAAAATATACAGGTAAAAATTTATTAATTAATAAAAAATTCTTATATGACATTATTAAAATAGCAATTCTCATATACTTGACGATAATATTTATTAGAGGAAAAAGGGATATAACTAGTTATGATTAACTTATACTAAGCTCTTGTTTAAGAACTCAAATTTCGAATTTCTGAAGTGATTGGATTTTGAAAAGTCATCTTCTTACTTGTTCGCTATTCACCAAAAATTGGACTAACTGTTTTCAATTTTTTTTAGCATTAAATGAATCTAAATCTATTGTTCAGTTGAGAAATAAATGATCACTCAGTTATATATGTGACTACAATTATTAGTTTTTAACCTTAAATATGAAATGTTGTAGACTTGTAGTGTATAAATATATAAACTTTTCTTTACTCTTCTTTTTCTTCATTGTTTGAAAAGAGTAATTTTTAACTTTAATGTCAAAAATGTTGAAAGGTGGATTGAATCAAAAGCAATTAGAGAAAATATAGAAAAAGGGAGGTAGTTAGAATTTCTTAAAAATAATCACATCAAAAGATAATAAGATATAATGTGATTTGATTTTACTTTTTTTTAGATGTTGAAGGAAAAGTTTGGAGGTATTTTTGGTCATTTTGTTCATAAATCGATCTATCTCTTTTTCTTTTTTCTTTTTTTTTTAATTTTTTTCAATAAAAATTTAGATCTACTCATTTTTGAAGTGAATTTGAGTTTCTCTTTCATTTTTTTGAAATTTTGATTTGTCTAAATCTACACATTTTTTAGTTTATTCTGGTTGTTTTGTCATTATATTTTGAAGTTTTGTGTGTTTTTTCTTGAATAATCTTCAGATTTAATCTTTTTTTAGTAGTTTTTGATCTTTTAATCTCAGATCTATCTTCTTTGATTGATTTTGAAATTAATTTGTGGTATTTCTATGGTGATTTTGATTTTTTTATCTTTGATATATGATATTTTGTTATTTGATTAATATTGCAAGAAGTTATGCAAATTTTTTAAATATAGTTGGCGATTGAAAAATTCATAGTTGGCGATTGAAAAATTCAGATTGGACTCATAAAAAGACCAGATAGTCGAACAATGACAGTTTATCACCGAGTACAACGTGTTTCCCGCTGATTGGCTTAGTCAAATGTGTCGTCAACTCAATTTATTTATTTTTTTTCAAAAATTTGATTTGATTAAGAACCTAATACAAATTATGCAATATATTGCATATCTACCTTATACTATCTTTTCATTTAATAAAATATTTTTTTTTCCTTAAAAAAAAAAAAATGTTGAAGGAAAAAAGAAAGATAAATGTGTGGATAATTAGTAATTTTAATTAATATTTTTCTCTCTTTCCAAGTAGCTCTTTTTATTTTAAGGTGACTTAAAGACAACATAAAGGGAGATTGAATTAATAGCTCGCAATTTCATGAAAACAAATTAAATGGGTGTGTTTTTGCTCAAGATCACACGCATATATATATGTGTGAGAATATGTGTCATGTGAAAAGGCTAAAAACACTCGCCACTTTTCATTTCCTTAATTTACTCCAAGGGAGTATGATCCCTTAATTAATATAAAATTTTAAATTAATCAATCCTTAATAGTTTATGATCATAATGTGTGAAGCTTTTTGTTCCAACTCACCTTCTCATCATCTTTAATTTTTTTTATAGCTAGGATAACTTATCATCTATTTTAATTATATATTTTATTTTATTGGTTGCACAAATATCTAATTTCAAGAATCAAGAATCACCATTAATTATTGCTCCATGATTTTGTTATATGGCAGCAATTATAATTTGAGTAAAGTTGACTTTAATTTTCTTGGTAAATAAAATAAAAATTATAAAGTAACAAAAATAAAATGAAAAATCATGGAGGTGTAACAGATTATTCGGGGCCCAATTAATTCACAAGTAAATTTATGTATTAAGCTTATAATTAGAAAAAAAAAATCCATATTTAATTTATGAAGATCACCATGAAATTAACCATTCTATCATTGTTTAATTATTCTATAACTATTCTTCTATGATTTTTTCTAAATTTTTTTCTTTGAACCATCACAGACATTGATTCAGACGATGATTCTTTTTTTTTTTTAATTTCATTTAATTTTTATATTTAATAAATACATATCTCTTTAAATATGTTAATTTGTATCTTTTTAGGTATGAATTTGATTTGATTTTTATTGTTTTTCGTTCTCTTTATTATGAGTTTTGTTACTTCTTTGATGGAATTTAGTGAATCTTTTTGATTTTGTAGAAGTATTATATTTTCTTAGACTTTTAAAAGTCTTAGAGTTAAAATTTTTTATTTTGAATTTGTTACTGATATTTAGGCAATCAAGTTTGTTTAAAGATATGATGAAGGTCGATTTGTGGCAAAAAATAGTCATCAAGCAGAGCGTGCTTTCACCCGAGTTGCCAATTCTAATACTCTACTAATATGATTGGAGATTATTGAAAAAAATTCAAGTCAATTTCTTATTTTTATACTTCTTGATGTATGATGTTATAATTTTATTTTTAAATCAATACGTAATTTTATCAATATGAATAAATGATTGATATTTTTCCCTAAAAAAAATATTCTATAATTATTAGTACTTCAAATGTGTTGTGGGAGTGAAACCAATTAATTTTAGATTCAATTGGGAATTCAATTAAAAAAAAAAAAAAGGTGATCATCAATAATGTTAAAAGCTAGGGATTAATTCTTTTATTTAACCAAGAACCCTAACTTTGGGGTTCTAACTTCTAACCCTTTACATGGAAAATAATAGTGGTTGTTGAGATCTAGGAATAGAAATCTCCTAGAAGGCAACTAATTATTTCCTTATTCTTTACTTTTTTTTAAAAAAAAAAACCTAGATTTATATATATCTATACACACACGAGACTTTCCCACATATTACTAGAAAGGTTTGGTGGATAGCTTTTTCATGATGAGTTGACTCATTATTATATAAATTTGGACAAAAATCTCAAAGTAGATATATTCCTCAACCTAGGTACAAAAATTTGACAGTTTACTGATAGAAAAATTTGTCGTAAAACTCAAAAAATTTATCTGTAATTTTATTTATCAACGGTTTATGAACAATTACAAATAATAGATAATCCGATTATAGATAAAATATTTACCGACGAAAAATTAAATCATCAGTAAATTACTAATAAAATTTTCATTTGTAAAGTGTTGTTCGATTGTTGGTAAATTAATTTAAATTGTCAAATTTTTTGTAGGGAAAATTTATTGACAGAAATTATGTCAGTAAATTGTTAATATTTAAAAAAAAAATCCATCAATAAATTTTATATAAATATTTTTAAAAAATAAAATGTTCCATCGGTAAATCATCTGTAACTTTGAAATATTTTTTAAAAAATTTCCCATAATTCTTCGTTAGTAAAATTATTTTTTTAAAAAATATTTATATTTTTTTAAAAAATTAAAATTAAAATTTTTAGGATGAACATGAAAATTAAAAAAAAAAACAGAGAAATTATAAAATAAATTAGGAAGTTTAAAAAATATTCAAAATGACTAAAAAAAAGTATATTTCAAAATTAAAAAAGAATAAAATGAACCTAAAAAAGAGTGTGAGGATAATAATAACAAAAATGAGTAAGATAAATAATTTACTAAATTTATTTTATAGTTTACTAAATTATAAAATAAATTTAGTAAGCATAAAAAAGTATAAAAACTAAAGAAACAATAAAGAAAATCTAAGAAAATTGGAATAAATTTAATACATTTTTTCTATTGAATGGTTTGGAATTTAAGAAGTAAAATAGATAAAAAATAAATAAATAAAAAAAGAGAATAAGAAAGAGTATAGGAGTATTAAATGAGAAAATGAAAAACAAACAAAATAAGTGATGAAAAAGAAAATAATGAAGTAATTAAATGAGAAAAAAAAAAATCATTTGTAAGAAATGAAGAGAAAAAGTGTGAGAAAAATATAGGAAGTGAGAAAGAGAAATTAGGATGCGAAGAAAAATGATGAGTAAAAGAGAATGAGTCATTTTATATTTTTTTTACGCAATTTACCGACGAATTTTCATCGGTAAAATTTTCAAATAAAAATTTGAAGAAAAATTTCCCTTCAAAATTTTCATTTACTGACGGATTACTGAGGAAAATTTCATCGGTAATTTTTTTTTTAAATTTTAGTGAAAATTTGAAGGAAAATTTCCCTCCAAAATTTTCATTGACCGACTAAACTTTCATCGGTAATTATTTTAAAAAAAAAAATTTAGTGAAAATTTAAAGGGAAATTTCTCTTCAAATTTTTTATTTACCGACTAAAATTTCGTGGGTAACTAATTTTAAAAAAAATTATTAAAAAAAAATTTCAATTATTAATTTACAGATGGTATTATTCTATCAATAAAATGAAAATTTTTAATTGGTAATTTACCGACTGAATATTTTTGTCGGTAAAAATTAAAAAATTATTATTTTTAAATACCAACGGAAATAATCTGCCGATAATTAATTTTTTAAAAAAATTATTAAAAAATTTCAATCAATTATTTACCAATGGAATAATTCTATTGGTAAATTAAAAAAAAAAATAATTTGTAATTTACTAAAGAATTAATTACCGACTGAAATAATCTGTCGGTAATTTTTTTTTTAATTTACCGACTAAATTATTCCGTCGGTAAATTAAAAAAAATTAATTTGCAATTTACCGACGGAATTATTCCATTGGTAAAAATTAAAATTTTTTATTTTTTAATTACCGACGGATTAAAATTGTTATTTTTAATTGTTGATGAAAATAATCCGTCAGTAATTAAATTTTTTAAAAAAATTATTAAAAAAATTTTCAATTAATAATTTACCAACAATTCCATCGGTAAATTAAAAAAAATTAATTTGTATTTGCCGACACAATTATTCGGTCGGTAAAAATTAAAAATTATTATTTTTTAATTACCGATAAAAATAATCCGTCGGTAATTAACTTTTTTTATAAAAAAAAATTTCAATTAATAATTTACATACGAAATAATTCGTTTAGTAAATTAAAAAAATTTAATTTGTAATTTACCAACATAATTATTTTGTCGGTAAAAATTAAAAAATTATTATTTTTAATTTTCGATGGAAATAATCCGTCGATAATTAATAAATAAATTTGGGCGTCTACTTTAGCAATAAAAATTAATGTTAATAAATGTTGTTGGTAAATCCATCTGTATTTTGTTGTTAATTGCTTGCGTCATTTTTTGGTGCCTTATTTAGCAACGAAAAAATTTCATCGGTAAATAATTGTTAGTAAACCGTTAGTAATTAAATTTTTTTTTTTTAATATTCTGTCGGTAATTGACTAAATTTACTGAAAAAACACTTCCGTCAGTAAATTTATATCGATAAACTAAGATTTTTTTGTGGGATATAATTAATTTCTCTCTTCAATATCACTTTGTTAAAATATATATATATATATATATATAAAGAGAGAGAGAGAGAGAGAGAAATCACTTATACTCCTATATCTTATAAAAAAATATTTCAATTGAGGATCTTGTTTATTCACGCTAAATAAATATAAAATGTAATAATAATGTATAAAAGTTCAATTATTTTATCAAATTTTGAGACCCATATTATGAATTTTATTAGATGCTAGACTGAATTTACAAGTGAAACAATGAGGTTTTTTTTAGTTAGCCAAAAAAAAAATTCTTGAATTGTGTCAAATGTGATAATTTCATCAAAAACCTAGTTTTGTTATCATGAGATCTAACTCAAATATTTAAGGCTGATTTATTCGAACTCAGTTATAAACGAATTTGTTCGAACTTATTTTTTATTTATATTAGATTATAATATTTATCAGTTGTATACTTGATAATTATAATAATATCTGCATTCTATATGATATAAAATAAAATATCATATTTGTCATTTTTATGTACTGTACTTGGTCATGTTTGTGTGTTTATATTGCTTATGTACTCAAGATCTCAACTAGTAACGATTGAGGAAGATTAATTTAACCATATGATGTATGCACATGCATGTGAACGCACACGCACCAATCTGATTTCAAATATTTTTATAAAAAACAATTAAATATTGAAGAATTATATAATTAATTATCAAATTTTAATAATGTCCGATGATAATATTTAAAATAATATTTTTTTTCTCATTTGTAAATGTCTTAATATCATCACTATAAATCTTCTATTTTGAATATATAGATAATTATTTATCTTTTGACACGATGAAAAAGACATATATAATAAATATTTTTATCTTGATGCGAATGATTTGTTTTTAACTAAACATGATAAATAAACTTTATACAATATACAAAAATTAATCATATTTAATACTAAATTACTATTTAAAAATAATTTCAATTTCAAAAGAGTTAGAACTCAATCTCATAATGTGTATATATAAAAAAATCTATCTTGGTTAATCTGTAGTAGTACAGAAAAAATATCTTGAAGAAGAACAAAAAAGATTTTGGGGAGATCATATCATACAATGGGATTTCCATAGATGATAGACCCCCACCATTGTTGATTGTTCTTTTGGGTCTTCTAATAAACAGGCACCAAAAGTAAATAACTAGCTAGAGCCTAGAGAGCCTATCCAATAAAAGTTGGGTTACCTTTTGTCTTTTGAGTTAGGTATAGAGTAGGTTGATTGAAAAAAACAAAGAAAGAAAAGCAAATATATATACTATTTTAAAATTAATATTTTTAATTTAATTTTAATAGAAAATACAAAATTTTAATAATTAAAGTGATTTATAATACCATATACAGTTATGTTTATTGTATGTATGAATTTAGATTTAAAATTTATATTTTAAATATTATATTTTAAATTTATGATTTGAAATTTATAAATTCTTTATTTGGTGAGTGTAAAAAATTTGAAATTTTAGATTTTAAATTTGAATTTTTTTTAGAGATTTTAGGTTAAAAATAGAGAGAATATATTTGAAATAACTAGGTAAAAAAGAGAATTTAAAATATTAAATTTTTGAACTTGGTAGATTTTATTAGATATTTGAATCAAATATAAATTCACTCAATATTAATACCCCAAACAAGAAATTTGATCCAAATCAAAATTCAATGTTTAAATTTTTATCATCCAAATGAACCATTAAATAATTAAACTACATTCTATTTTAAATTTTAATGAAAAAATATTATATAATTAAAACGTTAAGAATTAAAATATAGTAAAAAATTTCATAAATTTACAAATATTAGGATTAAAATGTTAATTTAAAGATTAATTACTATTTAATTTCTAAAATTTGATTTAATTCATAAGTCAAACTTTTTTCTTTAACATCGAATTAATAGATTTTTAATATTACATTTCATCAACTATTTAGCTTTTATATATATATATATATACTAAAGAGATTTAATAGATCGAAATAATATTATAAACTATGCAATAGAGAGTAGTCTTTTCATTTAATATCTCTCACTAAATTGGTGATAACTTTTTGTGATTTGAGATATTCGAATTTGAGATCTCTCATTTCTCACACCCTTAAAAGAGATAAGAAGACTAACAAGACAATACTTGATTAAAAACTCTTTAGCTCTTTTATATATCACTTTAAACATTAAATTATTATTTAGTCCATTAACTTTGTTAAAATGTAAATTCTAATAATAAATTATGTCTAACTTTACGGGTTAATTAATTATTATTCACTTTAAATTTTAGAGACTAATTTACTTTGATATTCTTTATACTTTTGACTTTTTAAAAAAAAAAATTAACAGATTTGTAACTAAATCAAATTTCAAAAACTAAATAATATTATTATTATTATTTGAAATAAATAATATTATAAATAATATTATTAATTATAATTTTAAAATAATAAAAATTAAAGGGTTAATTATGCTAAATTTGAAGGATGTTAAAATAATTTGGAAAAAAAAAGGCAAAAAAAAAAAGGAAGAAATCTTGAACAAAATCTAGGTATACACAACTTGTAAATCACGCAAAACAAAATGAAGCATTGTTAGTGGAAGCACGTGAGTGTACTAGTACTACAGAGTGAGTACTGAGTAGTAATCTTTTAGGGGAGTGTTTGGGAGATGCGAAAAGGTACCAAAAATCCAACACAGCACGCCATCACCTCGCTTCCTGCCCTAACACACGCTCTGAAAAAAAAAAATTTATGGAAGGAAAGCAATATCAAAGGGATCCTTCATTCATGGGCACAATTGCCTCGTCCACCCATTTCTCCCCTTATTCCAATTACAATTATTATTATTTAAATTGGAGAGGAGAATCGAACTAAATTGTAATCAGTATATGCATTTATCGTTAAATTATATATTTTTTAAATAAGCAGATAATTTATTAATAAATAAAGGAAAAAAATCAATTTGAACAAAGAGCTCAAATTGATGAAAAAACACCAGTTAGAACTAAAATACAGTACTAATGAATGGAAAAATTACACAGTATTTATGCATTTATCATTAAATTATACTTAAATGTATCTCATTTTGAATATTTTATTCTTATGTATTATAGGTGATTTGTAGATGTGTATTTATATCAATGTTTTTATAATTAAACCAAAGATGAAATCAATCTCTAATTTCTAATCACTTTCTCCTTTATTTATTCTCCTTCTCCCCTTTATACTTTTGTTAGATCTACTAAAAAAAATAATTATTCAAGTCACAAATTTCTTGTTCTGCCTACCCTATTCAAGATTTCAGGTTACTACAAACTTTATCCTTTTTTATTTTTATGTTAGCATAATTAACATATGGTCCGATCTAATTATATATTTTTCTTTCACTATAATGAGTTTGATAAAATTAAAAAATAATTTAATTTTTAATTTGATTTGAAAAATAGTTTTTATCGAACAATTTTCATCAGCTTTTCTACGGTTCCAAATGTCTGAAAAAAATGCTAATTTTTCTTTCTTTGGGAAAAAAAAAGTCAGAAAAAGCAAAAAAATGTTTTTCAAAAATATATATTTTCGATTTTTCTGTAAAATTACGGTCATGAAAACAATTTTGTTTTGTTTTATTTTTTAAATATTAGGAGCGGAGATTTATTTTGAATTTTCAATGATTAAAAAAGAAAAGAATCTTTAACCCCTATTATCTCAATTAATTTTACAAATTCCATTAATTAAGTCATTAATGTATTAATTTGATTAGTGATAATTTAGCAAATTTACGATTTTAGAAAGTTTAATTAATTTGAATAGAAATTTAGAAAGTAAATTGACAATATTATATTATAAATTCAAAAGTTAATTTTAATGTTTCGTCTTTCAATTAATATTAAATTAATTTTTTTAATTTTGATTTGCATGGCAGTATAATTGATACTAAAATTTTAAATTATGATATAATTGGTGACAAAAAAAAAAGTGTAGATTACATTTAAAAAAAAGTGAAATTATTGAGATAATTAATTTTTATTATAAAAATAAAATTCAATTGAATTTGAATCAAATTTGAACTTTGAAGTTAAATTTGGAATTGAGTTTTTTAATCTTATTAAACTTTGACTAAATTCAATTATACTTCTATTTCTTAGATGAGATAGTGCGATAATTTTTTTTTCTTGGTCCATTAATTGAATCATCTACACAAATATAAGGGTAGTATCAATCCTTCTCTTGACAAATTAATATTCAAACCTCATAATAATTTTATTAATGATGTAAAAATTAAATTGTTTGAAATAAGAATCCATTTTCAAATATTCTCATTAATTTACAATAAATTCCAATACTCATAAAACTTTACATGTATATGTTTCATTTAACATATACTAAAATCGTAAAATTATGGGAATTTATTAAGGACGTTCTAACATAGTTGGAACTTGAAAACCCAAAAAAGAATAAAAAGAAACAAACAAATTAGAAGCTAGAAAGTTGAAACTGAAAAGGTCTCGCTGACCAAGTTTGACTGGTCTTCTTTAACTAACTAACTAATAAAGCAAGAGAAAGTATTTAATACGCAACTATTAAATAAACCCCACCAAATTTCATTTTAATTGCACTTGTAGCTTTCTACACCATTCTAGAGTCACAAAAAAATGTCAAAATCCCTTCCCTTTCACACGTAAGCAAAAAATCTATATATATATTCATTACACTCGACAGCTACTATGTACTTTTACTCATTCGTATAAATATAAAATATATCATTCTTGAAATATCAATATAGGAGAGAAGAATATAGGATACAATACAGTGAATAATTTTTCTAGACAGAAATCATGATTCACATCAATGACAGAGCTAGGGGACTGACGGAACTATGACTCTTAACTTTAAAAATATAAAATTTTTTAAGTATAAAATTATAAAAATTTAATTATATATTATATATATAATTCTTTGATTTTAAGCGAATTTTTTTTTAATTTATAAAAGTTGATTTAATTATATATATCATATTGATATAAATTATGATTTAAAAAATTTAATTTTCTATATAAAAAATTTACGGCTCCATCGTTGATTCACACTAACTCACCTTTTTTTTTAATTTATTTTTTTATAAATAATTTTCAATATCATTAAATTTAAAATTTATTGTTAAGAGCTCACTTTTTTATTTTAGAATTATATATATATATATATATATATATATATGATTTGAGTACTATAAAATTAAACCCCATTGTTCAGTTCAAAAATAAAAAATAAAAAATAAAAAATAAACCTTATTATTCGGTGCTCACCCTATTTAAACCAAACTTTGCTATATCTTTTATCACCACTCTCATTACTCTCCTCTCTCTCTAACTCTCCGCTGCTGCTGTTGTTCTCTCTCTCATGGATTTGTCTCCAACTTCTTTGGACACCAGTTGGTGGGTTTTTACACTCCCAGCTACATTACAAACCCAAAATCTTTTAGATCCGATGTTCATGTTCCTTATCTTTATATCATTCCTTATTATTACTCTTTCAACATGGGCTTTTTCTAAAGGTGGTCTTGCCTGGAAAAATGGTAGAAACCAAATGGGTAGTGTCCCAATTCCAGGACCAAGAGGCCTACCTTTCTTTGGCAGTTTATTCAGTTTAAGCCATGGCTTAGCTCACCGTACTCTTTCTTGCATGGCTTCAAGCTTATCAGCTAACCAGCTAATGGCTTTTAGCTTAGGTTCAACACCTGCCATTGTTACTTCTGATCCTCAAATTGCTCGTGAAATTTTAACCTCTATTCATTTCGCTAATAGACCCATCAAACAATCAGTTAAGAGCCTCATGTTTACCCGAGCCATTGGGTTCGTGCCCAATGGCTCGTACTGGCGGCTACTAAGAAGAATATCATCTACTCATTTGTTTTGTCCTAAAAGAATTTCAGCTCATGAGCCATGGCGCCAGCTTGATTGTAAAAATATGTTGATTGAGATTTGTAATGATATATCTGCTCGTGGAGTTGTTTCTCTCCGTAAGCATCTCCAAAATGCTTCTCTTAATAATATTATGGGGACTGTTTTTGGGAAGAGATATGATCTTATGAAATATTCTGAGGATGTTAAAGAATTGCATGATCTTGTTAGGGAAGGATTTGAGTTGTTGGGTGCTTTTAATTGGTCTGATTATCTTCCATGGTTAAATTATTTTTATGATCCTTTTCGTATTGAAGAACGTTGCTCTGCACTTGTTCCTCGTGTTAAGAAACTTGTAAAGCAGATTATTCAAGAACATGATCTGAGAAGAAAGTCTAAGGTGGTCTATGATAATTCTGATTTCGTAGATGTCTTGCTTTCTTTGGATGGAGAAGAGAAACTTGAAGAAGATGATATGGTGGCCGTTCTTTGGGTTTGTGTTAATTAATTTATCTTATTTCATGTTTTATTTTTGATGCAATTTTAAAATTTTTTTGAAGGATAACAGAGCTATGGATAATAATGTTTGCTACGTATTACTCTATATAGCCTATGCTACCTGGCAAATATTTAAATCTTGACTCCTAATTAGGAGGCAAAACATATACCTTATGTCATATGTAGGCTATTTCAGTATCATTGACTGTGACAATTTTGTTGTTTTCAGGAAATGATATTTCGAGGAACCGATACAACTGCACTTCTAACTGAGTGGGTAATGGCAGAGTTGGTTTTGAACCCTCAAATTCAAACCAAACTTAGAAATGAAATTGATTTTATTGTGGAGGACAAAAGTGAGGTCACTGATGCTGACATGTCTAAATTACCCTACCTTCAAGCTGTAGTCAAAGAAACCTTACGTGTACATCCACCTGGGCCCCTCCTATCATGGGCCCGGTTGTCCACATCAGATGTACACCTCAGCAATGGCATGGTTGTCCCTAAGAACACAACAGCAATGATCAACATGTGGGCCATAACCCATGACCCAAGAATTTGGGAAGATGCAATGGTGTTTAAGCCAGAAAGGTTCTTGGAAAGTCAAGGTGCTGACGTGGATGTGCGAGGTGGGGACCTCAGGCTTGCACCATTTGGGGCTGGGCGTAGGGTTTGTCCTGGCAAGAACCTTGGTCTTGTTACAGTGAACCTTTGGGTGGCTAAGTTGGTGCACCATTTTGAATGGGTCCAGGACGTGGCTAACCCAGTTGACCTGAGTGAAGTGCTAAAACTGTCTTGTGAAATGAAGAATCCTCTTTCAGCCGTGGCTATTCCAAGAAATATTAATATTGGTAATGTTAATTAAGGGTTTTTTAGGGGTTTGGCGTAAGAATGGAATGTTGGTGTGTGTAATTTCTAGTAAGCTTGCTATTATTATAAAGTCAGACTTGGAAAATAAAAAGTAATTAAATATATATATATATAATTTGTACTCATAAGTTTGGGTATTATGTATTTAATTATATTTTAATTAAGCTGTTGAATGAGTCTGGTCTTTCCCTTTTGGATTTAGAAGAGTGCGAGTGTCTTCTTTTGTAAGTGACAATTAACTGTTTTTGTAAGGAAGTTCTTAATTAATATATATGTAAGTTGTTTATGATTAATTATGATTGTTTTTTTTTATATGATTTTTTTTTTACATAATTGAAAATTTTTATAGGATAAGAAATGTTCAAATTTGAACTCTTAACTTCTATGACTATATTAACTTGATATTTATTTATTAATTATAAATATTCAATTATTTAACTATTATAATTAATGAGTTTATACATTATAGGATAAATATTTAATTATGTTGATAATATATATGTCAAATCTAGTGAGAATAGGTCATGCCTTGTGTTGCACATAACATTGTTCTACACTTCCAACTGTTTTTGTTGTTTTTAAAATACTATAAAAATGTATTTGTTTAATAAAAAATATATTATAAGATTAATGACAGTCCAATTCATTCAGAAATATTTTACTACTACCCAAAAGAGTCACTCATATTTGCATTAGTTTTATAATTAACATATCTTGTGTGATGGCAGATTTCCCCCAAAGCATTTTAGATATCGCAAACTCTGATGTTCATTTGATTGATTCAGTTATTTAATGAAGTTCTGATGTCTCATTCTCAAATAAAAAAAAAAAAAAAAAAAAACATATCTTGTGTCATGGCTGAGAAAAGAAGCATTATGTGTCACATATGCATTTTTTTTTTTTGGTCACATATGCACTTTTGTCAATATAATTAATGAGCTTTTAATTAATTTAATGGTATATAAATAATATTTAATACTGTGAGATTTTAAGTTTAAATTTGACTTAAAAACTAATTTAATTAAAAAAAAAAAACTCTACTCAAGAGTAATTAACTAATTATTATATAGATTCTTTTTGTGGATGAATTCCACGTTATGTTGTGTTTCAAATATTTATGTATATAAGAAAAATTCTTACTTACATCAAGTTAATAAGTTTATATTATACATTAAATTAATGAGTAATAATATATTTGAGCTAATATGATTCTTTTGTCTAGTGAAAAGACATCGATATCTTTTTTTTGCTTCATATGTTTTTATCTTATTTAATTGGTATAATGTAACGGGGGTTGATTTTGTAATTCTCATGAGGAGAAATATGGTAGATTTTGTAATTAGGTCATTTTAGAATGTTATCTTGTAATAAAGGAGGACTCTCCTCCTCGCACCTAATACTTTCTCCTCCTCGTACAGCCCAGTTTGCTCTTTATATATATATAGGGGGGAGTGACTGGTGAGCCAAGTGATTGGGGAGCCAGGAACTGTTGGTTGCTAGGCCCGTTGTAAGGTCCCCCCTACTTACAATGGGCGCACTGTGGCTTTTATTATGTAATGAATTACAAATCAATGAAA
>CATKHJ010887165.1:0-15432 GCA_949750685.1 Vernicia montana
ATTTAACTTTCTTGGTTGTTTCTTCACCAATCATCATACCTAGGGACCAATTGTTGCTCAATCTTCGGCATTGTCATCATTTCATGTTCGTTAATTCATCATACAAGGTTCAATTTTCTATGGTTTTGAGTAACTAGTGTATAGGTGCTTTGTCAAATTGTTCAATTTTGTGAGTTGACCTTTAGTTTTGCCAATGTTCGTGCTGCTTGAAAGAAAATTTGTAGTTTCAAATAGAAAAATATTTTACCTATTGAAAGTACTTGTGAGCTCAAAAGGGAAAAATATCTTTTTGGTTTTGAGATTGTAAACTGCTTTTTAAAAAAATATTATTTCAACTATTTTAAAAACATGTAAAATGTCCTAACACTAACACTAAACTTTAATGTACTTTCAACAAACTGTTTTTCTCAATAAAACAAACAGTAATATGCCAAAAGGACCCAAAGACAAAATATCTCATTCCTTTCCCAGTTTTTCTACCAAAAGCTTTTTATTTCGCTCCTATTAATATCCTCCACCTCCCAAGTCTCGTCATTACCATCTAAACAAACCACAAAATCAGGAGAACAGCTAAATGAGTTAATTCATTGGTCTTTGGAGGGGAATGATCAACCACATAACTATTAGACTCTGAAGAAATATAGAAATCAAATAAAAATAGGTAAATATTCAGAATTACAAAGAAAATCCATAGGCCATGCTCTCTGTTTAAAGCATAGTTACTGTGTTTTACAGTCTCCCTCAACAAGGAACGGCTTCAGTACAATCGCTTCATCCTGTGAATAAAAGGATATGCATGAAACCAACTAGGTCCAGACAGGAAAAACCAGCACTTACTCCACAACTCCGAATGGTTAACTATTTGATTATCCCCCCTAAGGTTCCCATTGGTTCGAAAAACACAAATACAAAATACAGACCAGGATTTATTTCCAAAGCTTCCGCAATGACATGTTCTTTTCTGTCTCCTTCTTCATGACCTTTGCTACTGCCATCTCAAAATCTTCTTGTGTTACATGCACCCTTCTCTCCCTCAGAGCAAACATTCCTGCTTCCGTGCATACAGCCTATGAAAGCATAATAAGATATAAATAAGCATCAAGCAAACACAAAAAAGAAGTTTAAAGCCATTTTCTGACTTCAACGTTTTTGCCTCCACAATATATACAACAAAATATAAAAAATTTCCACCTGTTTTTCGTCAAGGGCTCTGGAAAAAATGTAACAAACCAGAAATAGTAATGTTGGTAACTAGAGAAAGAAATGCATTTTGAAAACACACAAGTTGGATGGCAATTAATTATTGCTTTATTTTTCTAATCCACTCGTACTCTCTCTATCTCAGTTGCCAACAAACTCCTATCCTGTTTCATCTCTCATTAAACTATACCTTGTTACCTTTGCAAATTGTAATATTTTGCAACTGCCTATGACAGAGACAAGTCAGGGCTAATATTTATACTGTGCATTAGATGCAAGCGCAATGATGTGTGTCAACACAGCATCTAACTTAAGTTTGGGAAATATCTTTCAACTGGCAATTACAGGCCAAAATTTGAGAACATCAAAAGCAAGAGGATATTGAAGATATAGGGTGAAAAAAATACCTTGAGCTCTGCACCAGATGCACCATTCATCTTCTCTGCAATCTTCTTCAAATCAATCCCACGCATCAAATTCATTCTTCTTGAATGGATTTTCAAGATATCCAGACGTGACTGTAAATTCATCACTAAGCAGGTTTATATGCCAACCGAAGAAACAAGATAGAACAAGTGACAATGGAACATACCTCTTCATTGGGATTTGGAAATTCAATTTTCCTGTCAATTCGTCCAGGCCTAAGGAGAGCTTGATCCAGAATATCAATCCGATTAGTTGCCATCAAAACCTGTTCAAAAGTGTATGCCATTGTAGGCAATAATCAGTATGAATAACTGTACCAAAACTAATGTTCTACTGTTTTCTGAAGATATTGATGGTACCTTGATCTTGTTTGATGCTTCAAATCCATCCAGCTGATTGAGAAGCTCCAGCATAGTCCGCTGCACCTCACTGTCACCATTTCCGCTCCCAGATTCCATTCTTGCAGATCCAATACTATCAATTTCATCCATGAAAATGATAGATGGAGCATGCTCCCTGTAGGAAAACCAAAAGGTAAGAAACCACCAAACATATCAGATTTGAAACACTAAGCAGAGGTATATAGGAAAGCAGATTTCTACACAACTTATCTAGAACACACACTATACTGATTTTGGGTTAGGCCATAGGTAAGACATTTACAGCAGAAAAAAGTTTTAATTTGTCCATCACCAGTTCCTGAATCTCCACAGTGATAAAGATAATATACATTCTCATTCATGTCATATTAACATTCAGCCAATGTTATAAACTCAACTAAGATAACTGCCACCACCCTCCTGATGTAGTTTTATTTTTAATTATTAAGCCGCACAAGGAAATAGAGAGAAGTGGGGGCACAGATAGCAAAGAAATCAACACTAAAATGACAATTATGAAGCTTCAAGGAGAAAGAGAGAGGTATGGAAGGGGGGACACAAACCTGGCCATGACAAAAAGTTCTCGGACCATTCTAGAGCCTTCACCAATGTATTTCTGAACCAATTCAGAGCCAGAAACCCTAATGAAAGTACAGTCAGTATGATGTGCTACTGCCCTAGCCAATAGTGTTTTTCCTGTACCAGGTGGCCCATACAGAAGAACACCCTGTCATGAAAGAGAAAGAGGGAGAGTTAGTTCAAATAATGTGCGGCAAAAATATTAATTAATGCAACCAATAGCTTAATAAGCTTGTATAACCTTTGGTTGAGCAATTCCAAGACTCTCAAACAATTCTGGATGTTTAATTGGAAGTTCAATGACCTGAGAAGATCACCACAAAAGCAGGTTAACAATGAAGCCAATCAACAACCCAACACAAAATCTATAAATTAACAATCAAGAATCAATGATATTGATTATTGGTAAAAAAAAATTGAATGTATCCACAGACCTCCTTTATCTCCTTGATTTGCTGGTCAAGACCACCAATCATGTCGTATGTAGAATCTGGAACCTTTTCAACTTTCATAAGGTTGACCAATGGATCCACTTTGCTTGGCAAGATCAAATGAAGAACATAGCTGTCATTACGTAGGGCAACCCTTGTTGATGGTGTAATCTTTGTGATATCAATATTTTTATCAATATCAACAACATATTTCCCTTCTGGATGAACCTGGAAAAAAGTAAAGCATGTACATGGCATAAAAAAGGCAACTCCTAGATTTTTGGGGAAAAAAATCAAAATCATAAACAAATAATATGTCATTTTAAGCAATGAATAACAGACTTTCAAGTTCATTTCCTTAGTGTGGAACAACACCAAAAAGAAAAAGGACTACACAATAACTTATATATATTGATAGGTCCAATATTTTATACAAAAAAAGTAGGATTCCATACATGTTCAATAATTTGTCAATTCAGTAATACAAAAATATATAATAATCTTCTTTTATATCCATCCTACAATTGTAATACTTAACAATACTTTTTGGTCCATTTAAAAGATTTTACCCCTCTCTGTGCTTTTATATATATAGTGTAGATATAAATAGTTTGCATTGAGTATAAACACAATGGAAAACCAACTAGGAATTCCTATTGCTATATCAATAACTATCTATTGCAACTCAGGAACATGATTTGCCTAGACACAATACTTTTCCATCAATTATGTGAAGAGTAATGAATTCTTTCACAAAAAACTGCTATACCATATCCTAGCAAGCAGTCTAGTCCAGCAAGAGTTCTGAACATGCTTATTTCAAATCATCTCCAAAACACATGCATCAGAACAAAATCTTTAATCTCAATAAGCAATGCGAGTTTCACTTCCAGAAAAATGAGTATCATGTCTAAGTTCACCATATAATCGAATATAAAAACCGCCCAATGGACACAAAACAGCTCACAAGCAAAAGGACTATCTGTCTAGAGTATGTGACACCATTACCATATAAAAATATAAATAAAAGTATAAAACCTTGAATTATCATTCATATATCTGCAAACAAATTAACATGCAGTAAAGAATCAAAAGTACTTTGGCTAGGAGTGAAAGAAACTCAATACCTTAACTAACACCTTATTTTTCCCCATTACTTTGACAACTTCACCAACATATGACCCAGGCTCCTGAAGAAGCTGTAGTTCTTCTCTAAGCATCCTCACTGATCATATAAAAAGTACTAAACAATATCATTGAATAATTCAACAATTCAACATATATTTTAATTTTTTTAAATAATGAACTAAAAGTAATAAGATCCAAAAATAAAGTAGCAGAGGAATTGCAGCTTGATAATATGCAAGGATATCTATGCTACATGACATAAGCAACCAGCTAAAAAAGCTAATTGCTTAATTATATAATATGCTGCAAAAAACCACAAGTTTCAACAGCATCACGCTTGCTCCAAAATGCAGGAAGACCTTCTGAGCATAGAGGGCACATGGCCAAGAGGGATGCTAATATATAGGTTCATTTAGCGTAGGCCTTGACAAATTTTAATCGCACCCAAAACTAGAGTGTTATTAAACTGTCTCACTTTACAGCATATGAGGAATTTGAGCTCAGGAATGCAAATCATTGAAAATTATTTGGTCTAGCTCATTCAACACCAGGTTTAATTCTAGATCGAAGCACATAAGAAAATTCAGTGTACTAGTTGCATAATTCCACATCAATTGGTGTCCAGGAATTTAAATCCAAAATAAAAATAAATAAATTGAAAATCAGAGCTCCAAACCCTAGCTACCAAATCCATCTAGAAACAGAATAAAACCCCAAATATCCAATTAAAACGACAATAAACGCAACCCCAAAACCTAGATTTTCGATAGATACATCAAGATAAGGGTAAAGATTAAAAATTTCGATTACGTACCCCTAGAATTGAGCTCATTACGCTGAGCTTCGAGACGATTAAGATTGTGAGTCTTCTGGCGAACCTGGAGCTGGAGTTCGTGGATGTGTTGGAGATAGTATTGTCTGAGGCCCTCCCCTTGCTTCACCGCCGCCTTGGCGGAGCATGTCTCCTCGGCGATTATTGAATCTGGTTGCTTAGTCTCCACCGCTACCGTCGCCATTATTGAAAGTTTTGCAGGTAGGTTTCAGGTGACGATTGGGTTTTTAATATTGAGGGGTTTCTTTGAGAACAAGTCTGATGAGATGCTTGTGCGAGGTTTCGGTTCTACCGTCGGTCGTGTTAAAATGATAAAATTTGGTGGTTAGGCGGATTTATAGAGTTGGTTGTGGACTGTGGCGGTTTGATATATATGTAAGATATTGGGCCATATGGGTCGGATTTTAGTATATCTAAATCCATAAAAATTACATTTTTATTTTAAAATATATATTATATTTACATAAGTATATGTATAATGCGTTATTATGTTTATTTTACTTTAAAAATATAATTATAATACCAATAAATATATGTAAAAATAAATTTTAAAAAATCTAATATGTATTTATGTGTATTAAATAATATATATATATATATATAAACAGGTATAATGGGCGGATATGTCAATATCTACCCGTCCTATTTATAAACGAGCAGATTTTATTCTCCTTATTAGAGTCGGGTTAAGTAGATACTCAATGGGGCAGGTCAAATTTTTCATTCCTACCTATAATATTTATTCGCGTCTAGCGGTCAACCGTAACCGTAGGCATGATCGGTTTAACCGAACCACTGGTTTTAATTTGAAACCGACGATTTTAATTTAATAAAATATTCAAACCGAAACCATAACCGATTATTACGGTTTCAATTTTGATTTAAAACTAATCGGTTTCGGTTTGAAACCAGTTTTTTTTTATTATGATCTAAAATTAGTTTTGAATCGATTTCTTTATTACATTAATTTCAATTAAACAATGAGTATAAAATAATTGAATAATTTAAAATAAAATTTTAATTAAACAATGAAATTTATTAAACAAATGCTTGCATTTAATTCATACATTAATTAAATTACTTATATATTCTCTTAAAATTAAGAGAAATTAAAGTCAATATAATTTTGTTACATTATTTTTATTTTTTATAAATACTATTTTACCTTATCTCAATCAATTAAAACTAATAGAAGACATATGTAAGGTTAATAGAAACGTCTTCCAAATGCATGATCGGTTTAATTGAACTGTCGGTTTCGGTTTGAAACCGACGATTTTGGTTTGAAACTGACGGTTTTGGTTTTAATTTTAGTTTCAGTTTTTAATAGAAATCGAAATCAAAACCAAGCTTCTCATGGTTTCGGTTACAAACAGAAACCAAAATCAAAAAACGGTTTCAGTTTTAGTTTTATTTGGCCGGTTCCGATCCAGTTTAATGGTTTTGGTCCGATTTGGGTCACCCCTAGTCAATCGTAGTCCCGACCACGGCTCAGTTTTAGTTCTTCAAAATTAAAAATTTTAACCGAACCGAAAATATTCGGTTCAGTTATGATACAAAGAACTAACGGTTCCAATTACAATTTCGGTTAGATTTTAGTTAAGATTCCAGTTTAGGTTTCAATTTCAATTTTCAATAAAAATTATAAAATTTAGAATAAAAAAGTGTTAAATGTGTTATTATTTTGCAAAAAAAAATAATTAATACTAAATATCTCATACTAATTTTATTAATTATTTATTTTAGTAGTAAATTTTAGTCATTGAAATTTCAAATTCAAAGTGGCGGTCCTTTTAAAAATGGATTTTTTTTTTATTATTCCGATTGGAATCGAAACCAAATCGTTGATTTTAATTCTAAACGGTTCTGATTCCTCAAAACCTTGAACCTTAATATTTTCATTTTCAGTTCAATTTGAAACTGAAGAAAACGATTTTGATTCCTCTTGATTTGGTTTCAATTCGATTCAATTTTTTAATAGAACAGAACTAATGATTAAGTTTTTATTTTTTATTTTTACGATTAGATATAATTTCACGAATGTGGGCATCCCCTTAGGGACCCGATGGTTAAGTCTAGTCAACCGTTACTAATTTCTATATAAAAATGTCTAAAAATTATTTTTTTATTTTTTATTATAGTTTTAAGTGATTAATGACTATATTTTGAAATATTATTTTTAATATTGTGTTTATCAAGTATTTCAAATTAGATCTATTCACGAAGTATAAATATAATACTCACCAAACTCGATTAGACTTTTAGATTTAGACATAATATTTTTTTTTTTTTGCCAAAATATCATTTACACCGTAACTTTATTTTTTATACATTTTTATCATCTCTCAATGTCATTTATATGCTATCCATTTTTCTTTCTTTTTACGGTTTGTATACCATAGCATCGTTTATTGTTCCCACCTTCCAAAATCCTCAAAAGCGAAACCTAAAAATTGATTTCTTTCACTCTCCTAAAGCAAAAATTCTATCGAACTAAACACACATACACCTCAAGCTTTGTTTTCTTGATGATAATGGCGGTGTTGGTCGGATCCACTGTTGCACAGTCACCAACATCCTCTCCTACATCATCGCCAACCAAATCTCCGGTGGCTACTCCACCACTAGTATCAGCACCTACTCCGTCTCCAACCGTCAAACCACCAATCTCTGCACCTTCTCCATTGAAGAGTACTCCATCGTTGGTACTGGTAAATGCACCATCTCCAACTTTTACTGTTAACTCTCCTCCATCTTCTCCTTCGGCTCTGTCTACTGCTATCCCTCCTTCTTCAATCTTTGGCTCACCATCCGAAGCTCCTAGTCCAACCAAAAACGTTGTCGTATTGAATAGATTTGCTTTTGCTGGATCTCTAGTTGGTGATTTCATTGTCGTTTTGGTATTATAAAGTGAATTAGAATATATGGATTATATAATTTTTAAAATTTTTTAATTTATGTGCTTCGTTTAGTTATTATTTTTATTTTATATGTACTTTACCAATTCTTTTGTATTATTCACCACATGTGATTAATATTATTTAATTTAATATCTCCTATTAATATGTGATTATGAATTAAGAAAATTATTTATTAATATGATTATATATTTTTTTAATAAAAAAATAACCCAATTCATATTCCCTGACATGTTATGCCTGATGTGATAGCTCCTGCATTAGTGTGCTCAATGTCCTTCGAGAACAAGGAAGAGCTTTTACGACAAGGACAAAAATGAGTCCCCAAGAACAAGCTAGTGCCTCGTTAGATGAATTCTGAGCTTTTATAGTGAAAACGAAAACGAGGACGATGACGAGCTTGTGCCTTATCAGATGAGTCCCAAACTTCGAATCGGCTGATTTGCCAAGGAGGATCATATCACAAGGCCTATAAGTGACAATTTTTTTGAATAAACTTTATCCTTGTTTGACCCATTTAAAACTTTGGCTAATTTTAGGCCGGATCACAATCTAATCCACTTAAAATATGCAAACATCAAATAATTATTAGAACATTTGATTGTCATATTCTCATGGGAAAGTGAGTCATAAATATAAGATTTTATTATTTGGTTGATAGATAAATGTTACATTCTCAAAAAGTTAAATACCGAATTATATAGAGCCCACCTTTTCATAGGAATGAGATATTAAAAGAAATAAAATATATTAATACCATTAATTAATAAAATATTTAAACAAATATGACATTCAATATACTACTAGTACAATAATAAATATTAAATTTACATAATTCTTATTAACATTTATATATTTTAACAATTAATATGTTATATTTATTAAGTACTATTTTAATAATATTTATATTTTATAGTAGTGGGCTATTATGATTTTTTTTAACATTTATGTTTATATATATTTATGGTATACTAATTTTTGAAATACGTGTCTTGCACGGATAGTTTTTTTTATTTATTTATTGATATTTATATTATAATAAATTATATATATTATCTATTAAATATAGAGAAAAAAGAATAATATAAAAAGTTTTTATATATTCAATAATACTATAGATTTTCGATAACAAATTATATGTGTGTATATATATATTTCAAGGAAAACTCATTTTTAAAAACAAATTAAAAAGAAAAAGATACAATGAAATTATATTTGCCACTATTTTTTATAGTAAACAAAAAAAATTAAAATCTAAAGATATTTTTCATAATATATATATATATATAAATTCAGTAATGTATCCATTATTATAATATAAGTTTTGTAAATCTAAATAGAATTTCGAATAGTTTTAAATTATTAAATTGATTGAAAAATTATCTAGATTTTTGTAAAATAAGACATGTTATTTTCTTCTTTATAAAATAAAAAATTAAAGTGTAATATATGATTTACTAAATTAGATTACATATATCATGACAAAAAAAAAAACTTATAAATATTTATAAATAATATATGATTCACAATATAATAAAAATAAATAAAAATAATCCAAAACTATAATCAGTAATAAAAATAACTCAAATCAATCAATTCAATTTTTTATATTTACTTCTTTTCATCACTATTATATATGGGCATTTTACGATTAATACGCAAAGTCAAGAAAAATTTAGTATTAAACTCAATATTTCAAGTACAAAAATTTAAGATTGTTTATATATACTTTTAATACTTATACAATAAACAAAATATATGTTGTCTTCATATATGTTTTAATGATGTAAAAACTTTGTTAAATCATTTAAAGCACTTAACAATCGCTATCAAGTATTTTTGTTGATATGCAAATGGTAACGCTCATTCTTGAAGTGTAATGAACATTACTTTTAATTAAATTTCAAGAATTAAGACAAGAAAAAAAAAACCACACTCGTTACTCAATATAAACGCTCGTTACTGAAGAAAGTCACTAGTGTTACTCACCAAGGCAGCCAAGTAGAGGGAACGCTCGTTACCAATTTGTAATGAACGTTATCCATCGATATGAAATTGAGACTTCTTACACAAAGAGAAAATTCACATACGTTCATGGAAGTCACCAACGTTACTAGAGCAAAGTAACGAACGTTACTTGTTGTTTTCAACCAAAATCTACATAGATTTTTAGCTGTTGAAGATGATGCGGGAGCAGATATCTGTCGTTTTTATTTCAAAACAACCACATTTTTAAACCTAATTTGAAGACCTATATATGGGTAAAGTTCCTAAGTGAAGAGATACTAAGTGATTCAAAGAGATTATTACGCTCCAATTTTAAAATATTATCTTGCTTTGTTTTTAGAACACATAGTGCTTTAACTTATATCATTTGTGTTCAATTGTAAAAGCTTTTGAGCTTAACTCAAATCATTGTAATAGTTTCTTTGGGAGTTTTAAGAGACTTTAAAACCTCAAATCTTTTTGTAATTCTTTGTGTGTTGGGTGAAATCTCGAAAATCTATTGTAAGGGCGAATTCCTGGAAATCTATTGTAAGGGCAAAATCTCGGATCAATTCGTGTATTGTAAGAGTTGGGTGCAATCTGGAGAACTAGTGGAACCTTAAGTTGTAGACTTAGGAGAATTGGACGTAAGAGAAGAGTTTGCTTCGAACCACTATAAAAATTGGTCAAGCTTTCTTATTCCTTATCTATTTCAATTTATATATTGTTGCATTTGTTAGAGAATATCATTTAGGGTGTGAAATTGCATTAGAAATTTAAATTCCTATTCACTCCCTCTAGGAATTGCCATATAGGGTTCAACAATTAATATCAGAGCTTGTGCTATTGATTGCATAAAATCTAATGATTTTAAGAGCTTATGATCATTTCTGACAGGTTCCTCAAAGACTCAATTTGAACAGGGACAATGTAGCACAAGACCTCCATTGTTTTGTGATTCTAACTACAACCAATGGAAGGTGAGAATAAGGTTCCACATGAGGTCCAATGGGTATGAACTTTGGGAGGTGATTGAGAAAGGGCCATTTGTTCTAATGGATGAAAGCTCATCTAAGCCCAAAGATCATTCCACTTACACCGTTGATGACAAGAAGAAGTTGGCTTTGAAAGAAGAAGACATAGACCTTCTCTTTTACGCACTAGACGAAATCGAATTCAACTAGATTTTGGCTTGTGAAACCATAAAGGAAATTTGGGAGGTATTGAGAATGACTCATAAAGGTACAAGCCAAGTGAAAGATTCAAAGATAAATATCCTCACCACAAGCTTTGAGAACTTTGCAATGAAGGAAGAAGAAACGGCTATCGAAATGTATAAGAGATTCACTACTATAGTGAATGAACTAAAAGGGCTTGAGAAGACTTTAACTAAAAAAGAGCTAATCACTAAGCTCTTAAGGTCTTTACCGGAAAAGTGGGACTCCAAGGTTGATGCTATAGAAGAATCCAAAAACTTGAGTGCATTAACATTGGAGGCCGAGTACAGTCAAGAAAAAAGACACCTTAAAGTGTTCAAGGAGGTGGGCCGCAAGGAAATCATGTTGTTTTTTGTTTAGAGGATCACTATTTCTTGCGCAGTCTGTGCAAGTAATGATATCCTAATTTGGGTACCTCCACCACTAAAGTCCTTACCCGCATACTATACTTATTGAATTCCAGTTTCAATAAACGGCTTATCAAAGGGAGAGGTAGCCCCTGGGTGGGGGAAAAGAGGTGCCTTATGCACGCATATACACGCACACACGTACTGTAATACCCCAAGTTCATTTAGACTTCCTATTGATCATGTGGATGAGTTATGAGTTGAATATCATGTGTATATATGAGATATGAGTTGCATGTCTTGCATTTGTATGAGTTATGTGTTATTATAGGAATATCATACTTGCACTTTGCTGAATTTGGTGAAAGGAATAGGGTAACACCCGTTACCTTAAATTGGATTTGGATGAATGAGAGACATAAGCAAAATTTACTCTTGTGAAAGAACAATAATGCCAGTTATGTATTAGTAATGTTTGTTACTGAGCTTAGGGTCACGGTAGTAAATGATGAGTAATGGTGGTTAATAAGAAATGGTAGTAGCTAGCTAGTTGCACAATAACGCCAGTTACCAACGAGTAACGCCAGTGACAGGAACTAAAAATAGTGACGTGAACAATAACCAGTAATGTTAGTTACTTGAGAGTAACGCCCATTACTTGTGTTAAAGGCAGAAGTGAGAAGTCAGCTATAATGCCAGTACTCGAGAGTAACGTCTATTATTCGTGTCGGGGGTAGAAATGGGAAGTCGATTATATAAAGGAATGTAAATCCAAAGTCAGTTTATTTAACGCTATTAAATGCTCTCAAACCCTAATTCCCTCAGAGAAACATCAAACCCACCCACATTAAGTGCTAGAGGACATCATTTATTGCCCATTTTGCATCATTCAAAAGATCTAGGGCTACAAGTGTTCTACTATTTCTCCATTATTGAAGCTTTTATTGAAGAGGTAAGTTAGGATTTTTGGTTTTCTTCCCATTTTCTTCATATGAGTCTAAGTATGAGGTGCGATTAAGATGTAATAGCATGTGTAGAATGATTTAAGAGTATGAGTTAACTTAATTGTTATTGTGTGTATGTGTATAGCTCCACCTAGGAGGCATGATGAGGGAGGTGATGGATGTGATGATCCTTATTGCTTGTTGTGATAGAGAACTTCCATAGAGTTAGTAGAGCATTTGTTTTGGCAAATGTGAGTAAAAAATTAACTACTATTCTTGTATTTGAATTCCTACGGCTTAATGTCTATTTATTTGCTAAACCACCATGAGTATGAGATTGGATGTGAACTATTAAACTACATTTGATTCATGAGAACCCTATAAATCCTTTATTATGAATTTCCAAATCCTAAGTAAACATTGACTATTAGTATATGAACCTTAATTCTTCTTATTCATGTGTTAGTAACCCTAATAGAATAGAAAATTCACTAGTTATTATTAATGTTTTTCAGGAGATTAGTATTTATCAGCTCGGTGTGAGGCCTTGCCCGAGCACCAGTCCGATCCATTAAGAGGGAATCGAAATGCTCATTCGAGTTTGTACTCACGTTGGAACCCTCGGGTTCAGATTGGTTGATTTTGAGAAATGTTTTAGAGTTGTCACCTTACTTTATTTTTATTTGAGAAAATATTAGGTAAAAACCCATTAATGACTCCAATTATATCCCAAAGGAAAAAAGATCACTAGCTTCGAAACCAAAGAAGATTCAGAGACTAGGTTTTCGATTCATTTTTATTAGTTTGGCAAGTTTAATACAAGATGGTTTAAAATTGATTTCATGAACAATTTATAATGCATAAACAATTATATAATGCATGAATCATTAAATAATAAAATAAGGTAAAGAAAGTATTAAAAAACAAAATAAAGAAAGTAGAAAAATAATTAAATTTATAATTCAAATCAAATTAGGGGATACTTCCTCTAGCCCTTATGAGATTCTAGGGAAGTCACACATTCCCCAAACCAAATAAAAGTAACAAAACAGAGAAACAAAAGAAAACACAAAACCTAAACTATGTGAAGAAGGTGAAAGAGGAGAAAAGTTTATTTTAATTGGATTTGATGCTTTAGACAAGCATGACTACGTATCCCTTTAAATGAGAATTAAAATCCACGTAGTTCGCCCTTCTTGTGAATGTGGGTTTGTTTAGTTTGAGCCTTTTATCATGTTTCAGATTAATTGATAAAAAAAGGTGGGTTGGATTATTTGTTTTAATCAATTTAATTGATTACCAAGTTGTTAATTAAATCAAGTTCTAATTAACAAACAAATAAATCAATTGATTATCAAGTTAATTAAGTCAAATTCTAATTAATGTGCCTTAAAAATATATAACAAAAGAAGAATGGAATGAAAGAGAAGGAAACATGCAAAGAATCCCTAAGGGGAAAACAATAAAGCAAGCAAGACAAATAAAAAAAAACAAGAAAATAAAGAACAAGAAAACAAAAGAAAGAAAAAGAGAAAAGTAGAAGAAACTTACCTTAGGATTGGAGAGACTTGTCTCGGTTGGCGGTGAACTTACCTCGGACGGTGGGCGGCGGCTTGCTTCGGACGGCGGGAGGCTTGCCTCGGACAACAGAAAATTTTTGACTTGATGGGTCAGCTCGGAAAGTCGCAACCCAATCTTGATTTGCAAAGCAAGGAGCAATAGCAAAGTAAGAAATAAAAGAAAAAAAAACTTTAAGACTAGAATGCTCGTTCCTTTCGGACTAAACTTAAAAGGATGTTTGCTTTGAGATCAAGGGGGTGATCAAGCAAGCTCCATATTGTCAAATGAGCTGGGGGTCTGAATATATAGGGAGCGAGCTGGAGACGATTTGGTGTGAATTTCGATGTGGGATTCGCGAACTGGGGCCTGTGACCGCACGTGCACTGCGTTCATAGAATCATGACCGCATGTGGTTGTGCGGTCACCGTAGAGGGCCCTGCGGCAGGGTTTTAAATAACAGTTTTACGTATTGTATCGGTATCAAAATTTGTGTAATGGAATCGAACTGAATTGGCCGTCGCTACCGTGAATTTTCAAAAATGATTAGCAAATTAATCCAAATCAATAAGAAATAGATTGTAACATCCAAAATATAATACATTAAATTAATAAACATAGTCTAGACTATAAAAGCTCAAATTACATAACATATTTATGAATAATGTATAATAACAATAACTAAATTACATAAATTCCTAATAGAATACTGTCTTGACTTAAAAATTTCAAACTTTTTTTGATAAATTAATCTTATTTTATTAATTCATGAGGGAAAAAAAATCAACTTATTCAAGATAAATAAGGTGATTAAAAAAAATCCCTCCTTATTTTAAGTAAATAAAGCAATATCATAAAATGAATAGACCACAAGATTGACCAATCACCACCAAAAAAAGTGTCGTGGAGGATCTTGATTGTTTTGCCCGCCATTAAACTCATTTACATTTTGGTTGTTTACTCCAGATGAAAAGACATCAAACAATGATTGAGTTTCATCCAATGCATTCGCTTCATGGCCTTGATAAACATTGTCTGTCTCTGTCTCATATATTGTAGAGGGTGGTGGATATGGTTGATTCCAATTATCATTTGGATATCCAGAATATGATATAGGAACAAATGGGTTAAGAAAAGGATGGTTTAATGCAAAATCATGATATGCACCTGTTGATGTAGAACTACTTTCAGCTCCACTTAATTCAGAATCAAATCCATGTTGTCTTGGCGTAAAACCTGGTGGAGCGTCAAAAGTTCCTTGGCTAGGTAAATTTAGGTCTACATGATATCCATGACCAGCTTGGGTATTAGGAAAATAATACCCATCACCTCCACCAAGATCACTGCCACTGACACCAACACCACTACCACCACTACCACCTCCATCATTATTATCATCATCACCACCACCATTGCCTCCATAATCATCATCGTCATCATCATCACCACCATCACCTAAATTAGAGTCAACACTATATCTGAATGGA
>CATKHJ010887243.1:0-24192 GCA_949750685.1 Vernicia montana
CAGAGGAGGAAAATGAAATGGCTAGGAAAATGATTATAACAGGATTACGGTGCATACAGATGCAACCTTGTGATCGTCCTTCAATGAACAAAGTTGTGGAGATGCTTGAAGGAGACTTGGAAAGCCTACAATTGCCTCCCAGGCCTGTTCTGTATTCAGCAGAATCACTTACAAAAGATGAAGGAGAATCATCATCAATGCCAGTTGATTTTTCAGAATCAAGCAGCTTGATTGAAAATCTATATTAAGTGTGTAAAGATTTTTGTTAAAACTAATTTTCTATGTTTACATATAATATATGCATTAAAATTACTATATATTGTCATCACTTCTGGTATTGGGAAATGTCAATCATAAGTGCCTTGTTCATACATTAATTTCCCCAGTTATACAATACATTGGTGGAAAAAGAAACTGACAAGTACAATTTTTACTCTGTTTCTGAGATAACCTCCAACTACTGGTGAGGCCGACTCCCTGGTATTCTTGTGTTTGATCTAGTTGAAACTGTAGGGTATTACGACTTACGAGGATTAGGAGGCATTGGTAGATTTTCCTCTTCCCTTTCCCTTTCCAACATATGAACAACTGCTTTCATGGAAGGGCAAATTACTGGGTTCCATTTAATGCACCAAAGTTCAACAATTGCAAGTAGGGATGATAATTTTATCCGCTCCGCCGGATACCCGTTCCGCCATGACCCTAATGGGACGGGTAATATCCACCCCATTTAATAAATGGAGCGGGACGGCTGTTTTGATTTATACCCGAGTAGGATTCGAGTAATGTATAATCCGTCCCGAATCCGACCCGATTATATATATTATTTATATATTTTATTTTTTAAATATTATATATATTTAATTTTTATTTTTAAAAAATTTATAATTTATTTTTTATGTGAAATATAAATTATATTGTATGGATATATAGAGAAAAAAAATATAAATGAATATTTATATATGAGAAAATAAAATTAAAAAAAAATTGAGAATAAAAAAATAAAAAAATATATAAACGGGTATACTCGCCCCGAAGCGGGATGGGTATTTTATTTTTAAAGCGGATCGGGTTCGGATTTTACAAAACTCGCCCCATATCCGATCCGCTGCCATCCCTAATTGCAAGTTTCTTTGCAATTTTAGTATCTTCCTCTTCCTAAATCTCGAATCCAAGGTCTTCCCAGGTCTTCCCCTTGTTCTAAAAGATTATAAATCCATTCTGGGAAATATATTTGCTCTTCGTTTTCTTCTGTTGCTTCAACATTCTCCCTTCAACCTTCTTTAACACAAACATGCCAAAGCTATAAACATCTGACTTGTGGGAAACATTCCTAAAGTTCCTTAAGACAACTTCAGGAGCAATATAGCCAATGGTCCCTCTAGCTGCTGTCATAGACACTACACTTTGATCCTTTTCGCACAACTTAGCCAAACCAAAATCAGAGATTTTTGGATTGATGTCTTGGTCAAGCAGGATGTTATGTGGCTTGATATCAAAATGGAGGATTCTCTGATCACAACCCTGTTGAAGATATTCAATCCCTTTAGCTATGCCAATAGCAATATCTTGCAACTTTTTCCAACCAAGAAAATGGTTC
Organism: Vernicia montana; assembly: GCA_949750685.1. NCBI lineage: Eukaryota > Viridiplantae > Streptophyta > Magnoliopsida > Malpighiales > Euphorbiaceae > Vernicia > Vernicia montana. Next base: position 1,601 of record CATKHJ010887243.1, read on the forward strand.
TTGGAAAAAGCTGAAGATACGTATTTATGTAGTGAATCATTGAGCAAGTACTCATAAACTAAAGTTCTTCTAAACCCATCAGCACAAAAGCCAATCAAGCAAACCACATTGACATGGTGGATTTTGCATATTATTCCCACTTCATTGACGAAATCTTCTCCATTTCCTATGGAATTGTTTAGTACCTTAACAGCTACTAGAATTTCATCAGATAACTTTCCTCTATACACACTTCCATAAGCTCCTTGGCCCAATTCGTCCTTGAAGCGGTTAGTAATCCTCTTAATATCAGCATAGCAATATCTTTTAGGCATGAAAGATTTGTAATCATCCAAAAAATTTTCAATCTTGGATTGATATTCTGTCTCTGTTTTGTTGAATCCATGCATGCGGCAGAGTTTAATGACTGCTGCAATAACTACAGGGACTAAACCTACGCATATACCTGTTGCAACTACAAGAAATAAATCAATTGTCAGCATAAGCAATGAACTGAGTAAAAGTGGGGATTGAGTAGACAACCAACCTGCTCTTACAAAGAATATTGATGCTGGCTCTGGAAAAACATTAAAAAAAGAAAAATAGTATGCAAATGGGTAACTCTCTCATTCCTAAATATGTCAATCTCAACTGCTGCCATTTGCTCTTAGGAACCAGTATTCTTGCCATCTATTCTAGTATCAACAATTGATAACCGTACATGAATTGTTCACACATTCATTTCCATACATTAATTTGGGGATTATAGTTATTCCAAGTGCATACACCACTTCCAATGTGAAAATTACATTTGGGAGTAAAAAGGATATTTAATTTTTTACAATTTACACTGAGTAAAACAATATACATATTCATAACAAATTTTTAATATACCAATATGTGATTAGTTTGATGTATAAATAGATAGCTACTCTAAGAGTAGCTTAGAATTTTCCTTAATTTGGATATGGGGTATAATCGCAACCGAGTCTCTAAATTAAGGTTTAACAGTCACAAAGCTAAAAATAGTGCATAATTGCAAAAGTTTCTAAAGTTTGGTGTAAACGAATATATTAGGCCAAAACATATATGTATAGTAAAGGAAAAAAAAAAAAAGTAAAACAACAAACATACTTTGAAATAGATAATCTAGCAGGCCATAGCATTCAGTTCCAGATCCAGTGGTGTTATTCTTCAATCAACAATACTTGCCTTCTGCTTCACAAGATGCCATCTGGGATCATACCAACTCAAATGCAGAATATTTTCATTGTAAAACAAAGATGAATCCAGTGAAATGTCATGTATCTTGGAGCAAGATAATATATCAAAACTAGCAATTGACACGTTGTAATGAGTAGCATAGACTTGATTGTGAAGACCACTAAGGCAAGGGACATGCCATGCTCCATATTGATCTGTTTCTCTCATTGAAGAGCAATTAAACAAGGTTAAGTTATGCTCCAACTTCAATTCTAAGGAGAAACAGAGAGATTTTTCAAGTTTAAAAGAACCCATCTCGGAAAGCAACCTTCTGAATCTCTTACCTTTATTATTTGATTTATATAATCAATATCTTCAACAAAGAGTTTCAATGAATTTGGAAGTTCCAGGACAGTCTGATTCTTCTCTGTGCAATATAGATCAAACCCAGTTTGAGCATAGCCACAGTGAGGTGGTTGCTTGCCTTTGATTCGAAATGGAAATTGGATAGGTGGACCGGAGCTTCCACATCTTGATATCTTGCATTCCATTAAGCAATACTCCATTGTCTACAAAAACTACTAGAAAAATAATCAACAAAAGTGAGGGGAAAATACATTGACAACTTTTCAAATTTTCCAATAAAAAAAGGGATAATTATAATATTAGTGTCTAAATTTTCTATCTCAATATCTCCATTTTATCAACCAAGTGTTTCAACAGATAAGTTTGCTCCTTTCACCAGAAATTGCTCATTTAGATACTTTAGAAACAGAAAAGATGTATCATTAATTCAGACAAGTGAGCAGACCAAAATCCCAAAAGTTGGGGAGACATTGAGGTGAAGCAGGTAAGATGTTTCACTTAACATGGACCAGCTTTTCATGATAAACATCAAAATGCTAGATAGATAAAAATCAGAGATCAAAATAATGGCAATCAGTCTATCATTGACGCTGCAGAAGAATTCTGAGAGACTACACTTAAATTCCCTGCACTGTCAGCCGAGTTATTCGTGTGTACAAGAGCCCAGAATTTCATTAACATCATCAGTATACAAAGGGGAAACAATACCAAATATCTAAGATAACCTGTACATTTGAAGCTGGAGTCCTTTGTTGCCATCCAATATGGCTAGCAATCCGATGAACCTAGCAGGCTATACAAGTTCCATTTCCATAGCTCATCCATCCACATTTCAAGCCCTAATCAATGTACTGTACCGTTAAAAGAAGCTTGTGCTGATTCATAATTCATAATAACTGAGGCAAGGGCAACCCGAGGATGGTATAGACAGTTTAATCACTCTATCCACATGGATACTATGCAACAGAAATTAAACATGCACCAATTGAAGCTCAATAGCTATACAAGCTTTTATAATTAATACAAAGGTTCAACATATTGATCTCTACAACAAGCGCAACTGAAATATTTTTCATTTTGGATAGGCTAGCGGGTTCAAATATCAAAACTCAGCAGTCAGCTACAGCACCAGGCTTGAGGTAGATCTGGTTACTTGGTTACTCATCCAAGAAGGTCGGTATTTAGTTGACGTTGAAGATGTCCAGCATTCAGATAGTTGCTACTATTAAATACATAAATAATAGACCCTTTAATAGTTCCTTGTCACTTAACATCTCTTACAGCAATAAAACCTGATAAAATATACCTGCCAACACCAATAGGTTTAATAGTAGATGAGACAGTATCACAAAAAGGAAGTAAAAATCAAGGGGTTTAGATCCTAGCAGCCTCTCTCCAGTCCCCTTTAAAAATTTCCAATGTACCAAATAAAAGAAAAAATAACCACATCATATGATATACTATGGAAAATTAAAAGCAAGGAAAAAGAAAAAGAAATCGTGAATTAGCAATAATTAACACAGTTCTGAGAACATAGAATAGCAAACAAAGAAATTAGAACATAACATACCCTAAAATTATGCAGTCACTTACCATATATATAATACTAATAGTGTGACAAGAAGCTACATATATTTTGTATAAATAACATTCATGCTTCTTGAAAATGATCCACTTGCCCCAAAATGACGAAATCCCAATTCATTGGGCCTTTCAATACAACCAAATAAAAAACCCTAAGGGTGCCTACCACAATTTTGAATCAGAAGAAAGATTTCAAGAAATGCTGAAATTTTTCCACCATGTTTTGAAAAAAGAGAAAAGGTCAATGGATTTTCTGAGCCTTGTTATAACGTACAAGCTCATTAGTGCCTAACAAGTTCCCCATGCATACAAATCAGCTTTATACCTTCTTGGGCTTTCAGGGTCCAGATAGTCCGCTGTTGGTAGTTAAGATAAAATGAACCCTAATCAAGACCTCCAAGTACATAAAACACTACTAGCTGCTATAAACTTGCGTGGAAGTTTTCCTAATGGTTTATCATCTAAACCTCAGTGGCAAGGAGATGAAAAATACAGGGGGAAGGTTGACAGTAATCAAACTTTGGCCATTTCTTCCAGCAATTCTGCTTTGCCTTCTGCAATATCTAGTATTGTTAACTTTAACTAGGTCACCAAAATACAGACATTGTAATAGATTTGTTATTCGTGAAATAGTTCTTGAATCAATACAGTAATATAAACTGGTGCAGCTACTTTATGGTAAATACATGAGGTAGTATCAAGTTCTTTGATGAGTAAAAATGGACACTATACAGGGCATTAACACCAAGGGCGTACAACCCAGGTATAAAAGGGAGCTCATTTAGGCAATTACATGCAAGGAAACTGATTAAAATCTACAACATTTTTTAGGTAGTCTCAATTTTCTTATTAAATAAATAAGAGTGTTAACTTAATTATGCAGTATTCACAGGCTCTAGTAACAAATGCAGTACAATATGTAATCATATAAGAAATAGCTGGATTCACATGTGTTGATGATAGGTAGTGCATAGAATTTCTGAATTAGTGGCTTAAAAGTTCTTGTAAGAAAAAAACTAATAGTAAACCGAGTCTCCAGGTTGACAAATCATTGAAACACATTATCATGCCAGAGACTATGAAAGGTTTTAAACTTAGTTGGATGGGAAGACTGGAAACAAGCTTAGATAAAGGAGCATAATGGTGGGTGACAGCCTGCATAACATCTTATTGATATGGATCCTGATCATGTAGGAAAACATGATCAAATGGTGTTGGATTTCGACACTTACAAGACCATAAAAGAATTCACAACAGCAGTTCCCAACTCCATTTACATATCTTCCAAAACTTTCTGTGATGCAAATCTATATCCAGTAGAGAGATTGCGACAGATTATAATACCTAAATCTATTCCACATTATGATATTCAGTGATACAATCAGTGCTGTCAAAGGCACACCTAATATAAGATGATATCTTAAGGTGCTAAAGCAAAGCAGGAATATGTTGTAGGCTAAAGCATCACTACAACAGTTCCAATGATGAAAGTGTGCCTTTGCCTCCAGGGGTCCAAGTTGAGCACCTTTGTTTGGCCACCTAATCCTTCAGTTCTAATTATATGGAAATTTACCTAATTTCAAAAATCTATTGATGTAATATAAAATGCTTAACCAAAGTTGATAAAGTTCAGATACAGAATACAATGTTCTACATACATTATTTTTCTTCAAAAAGAAAAAGAATTAGACTTTCTTCTTTTGAACTCGACTAGTTTTTAACAGCCATGGCTCATGGGGTGTCCTGATGTACTGATGTACGCAGAATCTTTTGAAAGTTTGCTAGAGGACCGATAACAAAGGATAAATAACTAAAACAGAATGTGCTGTTTCAAAAACATACTAATCAAAGGAACACTAAGGAAACTTCTGCAAAATCAAAACCTATAGCTACATGATATCATTCTACTCTTCCACTTAAAGCTTGATTAAGAAAAGATCTAACCTTTCGTTCTTGTGACAATATACACTGCCATACATGCTCCATCAGTTGTGTCCAAAATGACCAACTAGTTTAACTAGCACTTGCTTCCTTATCTAAAACTTTGATTCTATTTCCCCTTTTTGCAGCTTTTCTTTTTGCTTGAATTTGTCGCACATATTCTGCCACTATAACATGGAACTTAGGAGCAAGTTTACTTGATGAGGAAACATTAAGACCTGCTTTCTTCAAAGCCCGAGTTACATGCTTCTGAGCCTTTTGGAAGTGAACACCACATAGAGAAGGAGCAGCTGATCTTAGTATTGGCTTTCCACATGTTATAGGTCCTGCCTGAGCACTAGACATGTAGCCAATCAATCAAACAGAAATGGTCAGTGGATGAGTGATCATGCACGAGATAACATATTTATTATAATTGGAAGCATGAGGATAGTGAGCACAAGATAAAAATAGTAATTGCACATGACCACATGCAGCAAGGACTTTTCTTGTTATTTTTTTCCATATTCAAGAATTTGGTGAAATACCATGCATGGAGTATTCTGTTAAACACTGAGATTTATATCAACAAAAATAATATATTATATTTAACATGTCTTGTTCCAAGCCAATTTATGAATTCACAGACCTTTGACAGCACCAACTGCCCTCAAACATAAAATGTTAAAACAAATAAGATAACTTGGATGGCAATCTCGCATCAGACATGCTTGTTATCAAGTTTTAAGGTGGGATGAAAGAAAGATTCAAAAGCTAGGCCTACAATTAGACATGATTTTTTTGTTAAAATTTCACTTTCAAGAACCAACTCTACTTTAGCATGAGGCCAAACATGGCCAGGAGCTAACACAGGTATTCATCTACATTGACTTCCTTTTGTATTTGCTTTGGATACTAATACTACAATGGTATCAATAGAAGCAGCTGTTGTGGATTTAGTACAATTACTCCATTTAAGGCACATACCATTGTAAGAATTTCAAATGCTAAGTTTGATATAATACAGTATAATGTCCATAACTTATAGAACCCAAACTGCTTCTCTGGCCACATTACAAGTTCCACCATCAAATGCTAAGTCAATTTCAACCACTATAAGAATAAACAATGGCAACCCTTCAATTCAAGCAAGAAGAAAAAAGGCACAATTCAATTGTCAATTCAATAGCATTAACATCCATTCACTAAAAACAAGGAATACCCATTAAAGAAATGAGTCAACAAATGAAAAATTCAAGAAGAGAGCAAAAGAAAACCTCTTGATAACATAACCGCAGGGCTTGTAGAGTTTCTGTTTGGCATCAGAGAGGATATGCAGATGACAAAAGCTGGTTAAAGCCATGGCCTTTAGCTTACAGCCAACAAACAGACACCGATGATTGTTCTTCAATTCAAAATCGCCCTTAGAATTAGAAACCACATTATTGCCATTACCATTATTATTTTCACCAATAACTTCAATATTAATGTTACCACCCTCTTTCTCTCCACTCTCTCTCTCTACAACACCACCGCCACCGCCACATTGCTCTTGCTTCTGTTGCAGCAAGGGATGATCTTCTTTGAATGGACTCACCCCATACTTCCAGTAATACTCTTTGTACTGGATCTTGAGCTCCTCCATTAAAGCCCAATAGTGGTCTCTGTAGCATTTGGAGAGCTGCTTGAGGTTATAGGACCGTCGCTTGAGAAGTTCCTGGCGCGTGAGATGGGAGGAGCGAGAGAGAGCCTGGTCTTGTTGGGAGAGGGTGATTGGTGAATTAGTGGTGGTGGAAGAATTAGGATTACGGTTAGAATTTTGGATGTTAGCCACTGTGGTGGTGCTGGTATTGGGATTAGGGTTTTTGGGTGGCCGGGAAGAGGACGGCTGGTGGTGGTGGTTCTTGGAAGCTGCAGTCATGGCGTGGCCAGAGAGGAGAGAGAGAGAGAGGAATTTGGTGGAGAAGCAAGTGTCTGTGTCTTTGACTGGCCAGTTGTTACAATAACAAATAGAGAGTTGAGTGCACATTAAAAATAATTAATTAAAACAAAACTCCAAGCTATATGCCTTCAGCCTCCAAAATTAATTTTATAAAATATAAAAAGGTTATCTACTAGCCTTACCATTCACTTTTTTCACTTAAAAATTCAGAAATTCAAAGTATTGGATGTGTTTCAATTTAGGAATCAAAACTAATATTAAAAAAAAAATTATTGTAATGAGTTTTTACAACCAATACAACTTCAACTTGAAATTATTTTAAATGTTTATTTATGGTGCAATCTAACATTGTTTTGTAAATATATTTGTCATCCAACTTAATAAAATTAAAATGATTATTTGATTTTTGTTGAAAAATTTTCTAAATAATTCTTAATTTTTTTTTTTATAAATATATAACTAGTGGTCTGGTCGATATGTTTTGTGCAAAAATGTTAATGTGAATTATTATTACTATTTTATTAAATTTAAATATTAATAAAAAAATATATAGATCAAATTTATTATTTATAAAATAATTAAAATAATAATATAAAACTATTATATGTATTGGTGAGTATAAATTTCAATTGGCATTTGTAGAAACACAATAGCATGGAAAAAAAATGATAAAAAGCTTAATTTTTAAAAGAGTTATTAAAAGCAAAAATTTTTAAACAACTCTTAACTTCAGCTTTTATTATATATATATAATTTAAATATTACCTTTTTCTTTACAAAAATTATTTTTTGATAATTTTAAATGTTAATGTAAAAAATATATAGCTCAATTATATTATATATGGGCGGTCATTTGAAAATAATAATATAAAGATATTATATATATTAAATTTTAAAATTTTTTAATAATATATAAATAAATTATAAAAATATAAAGATAGATTCTCAAAACAATGTGGAATAGGAATAGCAATGGAACGGAAAATTCTCATTCTTCGTGAAGATTTGCCCTGAATGAAGTGAGGATTTTCTGATTTTTCTCCCCATAAAGGAAGAGGATGAGAATATTTCTTCCTTATTAACGGAGACGGAACGGAGATAAGGAGTGTATTCCTCATCTCGTCGAGATTCAGTCTCCGTCTCTGTGGAGATCTGATATTATAATTATTTAATTATCCTTAATATAAAAAATATATATATTACTTAGTTACCAATATATATATATATATATATATATATAAACACATATATATTAAGGTTTCTAATTTTCATCACTCAAAACTCTCTACAATTCTCTTATCATTATACCTCAAGGAATTTTTTTTATTGGATTGACTCGTCTCTTATTTTCTGGCCATCAATTTCATTATTTATTTTGATAGAGTTGCTAGCATCTAATTTTTTTTTTTTTTTAGATTCTTGTTCTACTGCTCATTTTGAATGTTGTATCTTTTATGAATTGATGTCGATGATGATGAAGAGTTAAAATCTATTTGTTATTTTATTTGTTTCATTATGTTAAAAAATAATAATTGTTCTTTTAACATATGCAAATTTGTTTATTTAAACTTATATTTGATTCATGTATTGAATTTTTGAATGCATGGATGTTTATGATTTTATTGGAGTTTCTTGAAAGTATTTGCACTTATTGGATTAAATTTATTCAAGTACTCTTATACTTTTATATATGCTAAATTTTTAATGTTTTATTAAACAACATTGCAAAACATTTTTAATATATTATATGCATATTTACATTTTAATTTTGTTTCTTTGATGCATTGCGTTTATGAATTTATTAACATTTTCTAAATAAATTTATTCTCATTTTCAGCTATTATTTATAAATTTTATAAATATAGATAAATTTAGTAATACAAAATTCAAGTGGAAAACGAGAATACTCGCAGAGATGAGGATATCCACGGAAATGAGGATATAGACTAAATTATTTTTGTATGTGAGGCGAAAATGAAAATAGAGATTTTCCGCTAAGACAAGAACGAAAATGGGGGATGGTTCCTTTATCCCATCTCAATCCATCCCGCCCTATTGCCATACTTAGTGTGGATTAGATTTATTAGTAAGTTGGATTAGGAATATGAATTAAAAAAAAAAAAAAAAAAAAAAAGTCAAACGGGCTCAACCTGTATAAAATTTGACAATTTTGAAGTCCAACCCTAAACCATAAGCATGTCTACGGGTAAATAGTCTAAAAGGTACCAATTATTTGTACTATGTTTCAAATTGATATCAAATATATAATTTTTTTCTTTTTAATATCAAAATTTCAATTTTGCTTTGAGGCAATGGTACCCATTGAAAATCTAGTGAAATTTTGTTAATGTGGATGCCGGAACTCCACATCAACATGACACTTAGTATCCACGTCATAATGTAAATAGCTTTCTTGACACAAAACCTTTGGACTATATTTCCAATTAGTACCAATTATTTAATTGTTTTTCTTTTTAGTACCAGAACTTTAATTTCTCTCACATGCAATGGAGTACCCAATGGATTTCATTCAATTTTTAGTGAAATGATAGTGGAACTCCACATCAACATTACATTAAGCCTTCACATCACCTATGACTCACCTCTAATTGTCCAACTCATTATGTGAGCCCCATGAAATATTCCGAATTGACCACAGGTTGAATCATAAATTCTTTTTTCGATGCTGAAATACGAACAATGAGCGGTTCTAAAGTTCTTATAGAAGGGTAGCGGTTGACAATAAGACGAATGCCACAAACCCTAGGGACAAGAAAATCAAATTCGAAACGATCTACATAAACAAATTACAATTCTAGTACCAAAAAGAAAATAATTAAAAAATTAGTACCAATTGAAAATATAGTTTAAAAGTTTGGTACCAATTGAAAATATAGTTCAAAAATTTGATACCAACATGACTATTTATACTATAATGTGAATGCTGAGTGTCATGCTGATACGGAGTTTCAGCATTCACGCCAGCTAAATCTCATAAGATTCTTAATGGTATCGTTTTCTGAAAACAAAATTGAAATTTTGGTATTAAAAAAAAAAAATTAAAGATTTAGTATTAATTTAAAATATTGTGAAAATGATTGTTACCATTTGGGCTATTTACCCATGTCTACTCTCGACCCTGCCTCATCCTTTGAGAATCTGAATACTCACAGCATTCAAAAAACAGATTGGCATGAAATACTTACACTTGCCATTTCAAAAAAACAAAAAACACCCTCTCGAACCTTTGTTCAGTTGTACTAAAGTAGTTTTCGAGACTGAAAAGATTGAAAAAAACAAAAACCGACTCAACCGTTAATAACCGTCGATAACTGCTTCAGAATAAGGCAGAACAGTAAACATCAATCACTTGTAAAAGTTTCAATCTTTCTACAAAATGCACTTGTGCCAACACACCAACTTTCAGATTATTTCTCTTAATCAATCATGCCAATCAAAGATCGTACTTTTACTCTCATTTCCCTTCTGGGTTTCCTTTCCTTCTCATCCTACGCTTTTAAACCTTCAAACTCAGGTACCCAATAGAAATCTTTCCTCCCTGACTTCCAGTTTGTGAAAAACAAGTGAAAAAGCTAACATCTTTTCACTATTCTCTCTTGCAGATAAAGCCCAAGTGCCATTATTTGCTTTCAGTTGGGTAAATGACAGCAACACTTTCCAGGCTGGGGATACTGCTGCCATAAAGATTATAGCACTAGGAGAGTTTGATAGTAAAGGAAATGCTTCTCTTGATAAAAGTGCTTTTAATCCTATTCTTACTGTTAATGGGAAGATTGGGAATAGTTCTTTTGTATCTGGGGTTGTCTTGGATACTGCAGGGGATACCAGTACTTGGAGAATTCTCTTCGCTCCAATCAGAGTTGGGGTCTTTAATGTCTTTATTGAGGATGACCCTTTCAAAGTGTTTGATTCATCTCTCCATTTCAATGTCTTACCAGGTTTTGATTCGCATTTTTAGCAGTTAATTTCTATTTTCCCTTATTTAGGTATTTCAGGCAGAATTTGATTTGGTATTAAATGTTTTCCCTGTGTATAATCTGCATTTTATTTTTAGTCCAGAAACAGTACCATGTAAGGGAATTACTATAAGGTACTTTATTTTTGATTAGTTACTGTTTATTTTTTATTAGTTACTGGAAGGTAATCAATTTGGGTCGGAAGATCATTAATTTAACTGATTTTGGCTTCATTCTCTATCTGGGTTTACTAGCTGTTTTTAATTGAGTAAATCTTAATTTGTTGCAAGCAATCTAATGATGGACTAATCTCATATTGGACAAGGTCATGACCCTTTCCTTGAGGTTTGCCTTCTTTGGCTGAGTCTTATCATCTTGTGAGTTTTGTCCTTTGGAAAAGGACTCTCAAGCAGGAGGAGGGTCCTTAGCCTTACAAGGTTCAAGCCCCCTTGAAATGAGAATTTAGCATCATTACATTCTTAACTATGTAATTATACTAACTAGTTGGTGAAAGTGCTATTGATTTATAATAGTAATATGCTCTTGCTCATTATACAAGCTCAGCAAACCAACTCGTTGCGAAAAATTATCATATGTTGATGATGTGTTATTCAAGAATTTTCATTATGTCAGTCAAGAACGTATAAAAATCCATACTAACACACTTTTAATTATTGTTGAGATTAAAGGGCGAATTTACCCATCTGTCTGCATAGCTTCATGGATGGGAGTCTTGAATGAGTTTGAAGCTGGAGCAAAAGCTACTGTTTTCATTGTTCCTAGAGATGCATTTGGGAATAATCTCTCTTCAACTGGTGAAGACTTAAGTCCCCATAAATTTTCAGTGTCTTCACTTCACATGAATGGTTCCCTTGCCAGTGTTCCAAACATCACTCATATTGGTTGGAATGAGTTTGGTTTTATCATCATTGAGTTTATTGCTGCAAAAGCTGGAAACTTGCTTTTGCATGTGAAAGGAGGAAATCAAACCTTGAATGGCTCTCCACTTCCATTTAAGGTTAATCCAGGTGATGTGCTGCAGCTTTTTTATCAGCTTATAGTATTAATTTATCATTGATTTTGTAAGGATTTAGGTTTTCATAAATTCACCATATATTCAATTGATGAAATCAACAGGTAAGTTGTAATGCATAAATGCAATTGTCTTCACAGGCCAGTCTTGTTTCCATGCCATCAACAGTTGCATTTATTTTTAATTATTTTGAATTTGCATGTCGCAGGGCCTCTAGATGTTTCCAATTGCCTGCCCAAATGGAAGTTTGAGACAAATACTTGGCAAATATTTTCCAAGATGGAAATTCTTATACACCAACAAGATCATTATGAGAATCTTGTTTCTGGATTATATGAATTCGATGCTGATATTATCGAAAAAGAGACAAATTTGTCTATACCTGTTGCAGATTTGTACTTTGAAGAAGTGATGCCAGGAATTCAGTTATTCTCTTTTAGTCTATTGGAGCCAGGAAACTTCTTGCTCACTATATCTGATTTGAAGCATCAAAAAAGGATATCCAATATGCCATTTGCTTATAATGTCTTTATAGGTGTGCATAACGCATATAAATATTAATAGTATTAGTGTCAAATCCTTGCCTTCTTCTGCCCCATTCCAATCTTTCTTTTTGTTACATTTTCTTTTCCTCTCTTCTGAAATGCAATGAAGTTTTGGACTATTAATTATTGATTATGGCTCTTGCCACTGGCAGGGCGCTGAATTTTGGTTACACACTATTGTCACATTTTTTTGTTCTGGAATTTACTTTTAAAAAAAAAAATTCCCACTATTTCTCTATTCATTTGGAGTCCCTATTCTAGGTTCTTTGAAATTCTTGTGGCTGATAAGAAAGTTTGGATATGCTTCTATTGCTTATGCACATAAATATTATCATTTCTATCGGAAACAGTTGAAATTTTATGTTTTAATTGAACAGGTTATTGTGATGGATCAGCCAGTATTGTCAATGGTTCTGGTTTAAATGATTCTATTGCCGGTGAAATTGCAGAGTTTTCACTGTATTTAGTTGATGTTTTTCAATATCCCGCTTTTGTCGAGCTAGAAAGCATTCAAGTACAGATAGTAAGGGACAATGATTCCTATCATGTACAGCCAAGCATCCATCCAATCATTAATGGTATCTGCAATTTAGTAATTTTAATTTGTTTCCTTCTGATGAAGAATTTTAGTACTAGTTTACAAAGAGGCATGCATCGTTGAAATAGGGAGTGAACCTGATCAAGAATTGCGCCATGGTGCTATCAAACAAACAGAAATTGCTCCTGATCCATCTATTGTTCAAAGGAATGTTGTAAGTTGTTGATTTATATATTTTCTTCGGTTCACTGTTTTGATTCTTATGTTTTCTTTTCTTTGATTCAGTCTGCTGGGTACTCAAAAATTCTGGCAAGCGCTTTTAATGTGATATATAAGCCTGAAAAGAATGGGATCTATGAAATATATGTATTTTGTGGAAATATTTTACTGGGTGGCGGTTACTCATACAGAAAGGAAGTGAGAGCAGGTATTATCAGTCTGTTAGACTCGTATGTTTTGTGTTAGCTCTCATTTTTTTTATTTTCCTCTCACCAGTAACTGTTACCATAGGAATGCAAAATGTTAATTGAAATTGAATTGCTTAGAAAAGATTGATTGGTTCAAAGCTTCAAAGAATTGAACCAAGGTGTTGAATGGCTAATAATAAGGTTCACTAATGCACTTTAGTTGTTGTAAGCATAGGTATATTTCCTTTTCCTTTTTATATTTATTCAATCTTCTTATCTGGATAAAAACCAAAAGCTTGTAGTTGAACTTCAAGGGTGAGCTCCTTGCTTATATTGTAAGGTTTTATTTTACATTTCTGATTGTTAATCATTGGTGTAAGTTAGCTTTTTTCTTCTTGAATTAAAATGGTGCTAACCTTATGTATTTTGCACACTATTAGTTTGTTCCCTTGATTTGTAGCTAAATTTTTCTCACTTTTCATAGGTGAGGTTAATGTATCTCTTTCAAAAGTTGTGAAATCTGCTCCCAAGGTGCCGAAGCTGATTGAAAATGAAATAGTGGTGCAACTGTTGGATACATTTTCAAATCCTGTCCTGTCTGAACAGTCACGACTGAAACTAGAGATGGCTTCAGTTAACAGATCTGGTTTTTCAACTGGGATGTTCGTGGATAACAATGATGGGTCATATTCTTGTCAATATATAGCTAAGGATGTTGGAACATATGAGATGTGTGTCTCATTTGATGGCATGCTTTTCACACCCTGCCCCTTTGCTGCCAATGTTTACGGCAGTAAGTTTTATATAATATATGTACTCTCTTCATAAAAAACTATCATTGTGATATATGATTTTGTGGTCCCTCTTGTATAGCAAGGTGAACTATTTTTATCCTCTCATTATGTGTGATTTTAAGATGTTTGAACTTTATTTATCCATTCTTATAGGAAACACTCCTTTTGAATTCTATGAAAAATGCCTAAGTCCTTTATTGGATTTGAATTAGTAGAATTGGCAGATTTGATTTGTTCTAAAAGCCATGAGATTTATGCCTTAGGCCTTTTTGCTATTGTTATCATTATTTTACACACTATAGGAAGTTGGGCCTGCATTGAGAGAAGCTTACAGTTCACTAACTATCAGTCAAGATAATTGTTTGACTTTTCACTTCTAAGGTACTGACTGATGACTGGTGAGAGAGATAACAAAGCTTTCAAGATATCTCTTCTTGTCCTCTTTCTCTGCCCCCACCAACACGTCTTTCAGTTTGAGGGCTCATTTAGCAATGTTTTAAATCAGATTTTTCATTTTTTTTTAACCTTATTATTCATTTCAACATTTTCTTCCTGGCAGTAATATGTTTGTTGTTGCATAGTCCAGATACAAGAAGGTCTTTTTGCCATTTCTTTATGATATATAAATAGTAATTTGATTTTAGTTATATGGATAATATTTACTGTTTTTCTAAGATGATCATTGTCATCCAGGTGAATATTTCCCTAAAGCTTATGATGATACAATTTCTGTGTGGGAGGATGAATCTATTGCTTTTGATATTTTAGCAAACGACTATTTTGCTGGAAACAATGCAAGCATTGTTGAATTCTCGAAAGTAAGACTTTTTGTAGTTTATTACAACGCCTTCTCTTCTCACAAGTAGAAGGATCTTTTTATTTTTATGCTCCTCCTATTGTGCATACCGTTTTATATTGCAGATTTATTCTTTGGAAGAGTTTGCTTGGAAATTGACTTACTGGTTGATATTTAATTGGTTAGCCAGATCGTGGTTCGCTTTTACAGTCTGGACATTTCTTCAGATACACTCCCTATCGAGATTATTATGGCAATGATTCTTTTATGTACACAATATCAGATGTAAATGGCAATCTTGCTTCTGCTTCCGTAAATATTTCTGTTCTCAACATCCCTCCCCAGTTCATTTCATTTCCAAGTCAATTGCAAGCAACTGAGGACATTATAACCCCAAGATTTGGGTAATTCTCATTTATCACTGAACTTAATTTTTTATGTGCTTTGTGTTTTGAATATTTATTTTGTCTGATGTTTCCCCGGGTGCATTTTTTTTCTTGCTCATTGCAGTGGTTTTTCAGGGTTTGAGATAAGATATTCTGATCTTTTGGAGAACATTTCTGTCACTCTCAATGCAGACTCTGGGACACTGTTATTGTCTCCTATGCTGGTGCAATTTTGGCAATCAATTGGGGGAGAATTTTCTGTCAAGAGAGGGGATGATGAAGCTAAGAGTTTGATCTTGGAGGGTTGTGTGGATGTAATCAATCTAGCCCTTCAGTCAATTCAATATCTCGGGTACAATAGCTCAGCTATCACTTGTCTCATAATGTAGGATATTAGAAGTTCAAAACCTATTCCTCTCCAAAATTGAAAGGATTCATGAATCTTAGTTTTGCTTCATGATATAGTAAACATTCTTTGTTGAAGAGCCTCTTTTTTGTAGAATGACGAAAAAGTTTCCTAGAATCTGCAATTTTTATAAGAAAATTATAACCGATCATCAAAATAAATAGATTTTACATGGGAAGAATGTAAAGAATAAGCAGATAAATGTCTATTGAAAATTTTGAAAACTTCATTATCTTTGGTGCACATGGACAGTCATCGACTAAGAGATTATCATTACCATTAAGGTAAGGGGGAAAATGAGAAGAGATCAAGTTATCATAACAGAGTATTTTATGGCCTGTTGATTTTGTTCAGAGGATAATATAGCTGAATGTGCCTTCATGTTTTCATAGCATAAATCTCTCTCTTAACTTTTCTTTTTCCCCACCTTAATCAGAAACGATAATTTCAGTGGCGATGATATTGTTCGAATTTCTGCCAGCAACATGAATGGGAAAAATCATTTGGAAATTCCGGCTTATGTTGAACCTATTAATGATCCTCCATTTATTAATGTCCCCAAGTTTATTCTATTGGAGGACAATGGGAGTGAGTCACTGATATTTGACAAAGCTAGAGATGAGTTTGAGTTCTGTGTTGGAGATCCAGATCTTTTTAACTTCCCTGGTATGTAAGTGAACATTTTTTTGTAACCTTTGAAGTTGGTTGCGCATGAAAATATTATGGTAAATTTATAGAGTATTGTACTTCTTTGAAAGGAAAATTTAGTAATTTGGATTTTCAGTATTTGTTGAACTTTCCATTCTTAAGGTCGGTGCTATAACCAGGCCAGATGAAAATTATGCAAGAATCAATTTTTTTATTTAGTTATTTTTTAAAGTGAACCGTTTAGGACTTGAAATTTGAGGAAGACTTCAAAATTGTCTTTTTGGTACTTTATTTTTCTGCTTGTGAGTTATGTTTCAGGAAAAGACGAATCTCACTTTATAGTGACATTTTCTGTGGAAGTTGATGATGGATTTTTAGCAACCAGTCTACCAGCTGAGCTCATAGATACAACTGAATTGAAACTAATTAATAGTTATCAGTGGCAACCACTCCAGACTTATGTTACTATCTCAAAACATTTTATGGTCAAAGCTAATGGAGTCAGATTTCGGGGGACAATTAATGATTGCAATCTTGTCATGCAACAATTGTCATATCATGTGAGTAAGTTCATTTACTTAGAAGTTTAGTGTGCAATTGTCCTTATAATTGATTTCTCTTCTCTTCTCTTTCTTTTTGGAATACAGGGTGGAGATAATGGTGCTGTTTTAACAGTGAAATTAAATGATATGGGACACTATGGTTGTCATTCAGATTGTGCTGAAAGGATTTCAATGCCTTTGCAAGCTGAGGCTACGGTAAATCTTATCCGAAGAAGGCCAATGAGTTCATTAGCAGCACGTAGTAAGTGACAGTTTATGAATTTTGTTCATAATATGACTTTTAATTTGAATGCCACATTTCATAATTCTTGTTTCTCTGTAGTTTTAGAAACCTGCTTTATTTTTATCAATTTTAGAGCTAAACTTTGTCTATATGAAGTTATGCTCTATTAAATTTCCATGTTATAAGCAGTGTAGCATCAAATGTTGCAAAGCTGGGATATGCTCGAGAATTTTTTTTATTCAATGTGATAAATAGTAGAAGCTCAGATCAATTTCGTTCTATGGGTGCAGCCCTTGGATCAGCTGTCATTATTGAATTTCTTATGGTGCTTTCTCTTGGAGTAGTGCTTCTATTCTTCACATGCAAGTGTACATTTCTTCTTGTCAATGAAAGAAACAGTCATAACGTCCAGAACTCTCAGCAGTCCAATGTGCAGAATATCCAGAATGAATCTGTAAGTGAACTTTTGCAGTCAAGTAATGACGCATCAACTAACTTCACCAAGTGTTGTTCAAGGCTTCTCTCACATCACATGCAATCTTCCAACTTTCGGCAACGGTAACTAGCTAACAACAAGAAATTGCTGAAATGAAGTCATTGCTAATGCAGAGTTTTTCTCGCATATATTTTGGCTTCACTAACAAACCCATTTCTAAATGTGCAGCTCCCATCGTCATTTAGGAATTGAAGAATCTAGCAAGGATCTATGTAGCCCCCCTCAATCTACTACTCATGGTCACCATCTACAGACTCTTTCTAGTTTCACACCACTAGCTATTGAGAGGGGATCATAAACTAGGCCTTTTCAGCTCTTAATTATTAGCATATGATGTATCCTGTATGTGGCTGGTTGTGTTTTGCTGCAGTGCCTTAGTAGGTGAACTGGAATTCCAACAACCAGATCTTATTAACTCATTTTTAGCAGTTGGCTTTTGATATTTCAATCCATTGACTGTTGTATCCTACTCTCCGTGTCAAGTATTTTCCACCGACATATTTTGAAGAACAACAAAATATATAGTGCAAGTTAATGACTCTCTAGAAAATTAAAAATACGAAAGAGGAAAGCGCTTGTATTGCACCATTTAAGGTTTAAGACATTCCTTCAATAACTGGGGATGTCAGCTTTCCACTGCTCTCACTGAACATTAATTTTCAATCAAGCTGCTTGATTCTGCAAAATCATCTGGTATTGATGATGATTTTCTGAAGAGTACTAAATGAGCAAAGGGTTTTCATGAACTGGAAAATGGGTTCGATTTACAATGGAAAAAATAACAGATTTCAACCAAGTAATGCCTGATTTTGGAATACTAGCTAGGAGTATATCAGTATCATGAGCTTGGAAGTGTTTTTGAGAGGAGATGATAGGTTTAATCACAATTGGTGGACACCAGAAACCTTGGTAGAGATAAAGATGATTTCCATCAAATTTCTTTTCTTTAGGAAGTGATGAGCGTAATTCTTGAAACTCATTATCATCATCTACTGGATTTTCCATTAAAATACAGAAGAATCAAATTGATATAAGAAAAGGCAAGAACTAACAGTATTGTAAGCCAATTCTTTCAAGGGAACAATTTACGGACAATTGTACTTAATTCACCTATTAGTCAAGTGTAATCGGAAGATTCACAAAGACCAAAAAGATTCGAATCCTCATGAATAAGGCAAAGAACAAACCTACTTGCGGACTCAATTAAACATCAGGGTTACAACTTACAAGTCATTTATATAGTTCCTGATGCTATATGTACATTATAAATTGAGTTATGAGAGAAGTTATAGCAACAGGCTAACCTGTTCACCAACCAACCAAGCTCTATAAGTCACAGTTGCATTCAATCTTAACTCCTTTGCCAAACCATTTACCAATGTCCTAGACCCAGTAAATGGAATAACAGAATCTTGATCTCCACTGTACAATTTTTTTAAAACTTGCATCAATATGACTAGTAATTATCTATGTGCCCAGCACACCAATCGTAGGTGTCTCTAGATGTTGCAAATCATAGTACATTACTCTGCAAAGAAACACACATATTATATCAGAACATATAGTGGAAAACTTTTGGCAACAGTATCAAGATTCAGGAGTTTAAATCTCTGACATCCTGCATGCGATATAACACAAACATTCAACTATATATTATATATATAGTATTATAGTTCACCCAAAAAATAAATTTGGAAAGTAATCTGAGTTCTAAGAGTACAATTATAAATTACTTGCTGCAGAAACTCCAATTGCTGATTCCTACAAGCTGGGCATGAAGAGCTTCGTGCACATCTTTCATGTTCTAAGTATTCATAAGTCTTTTCTTCTACACAAACATCTCTATTCTCTGAAGCTTTCTGCATAAAGAGAAGAAAACTTTAATAGTAAGTATATTGCGAAGTTGTTGGAAATTGTAGGGCGAAAAGAAAAAAATGAAAAGAAAAGATTGAAGAATTGGTTCATTCATATATATATATATATAGATATAGAACTTACAGGCTGAATAGTACTTTGTTGCAGTGATTTACTGGATGCTGAAAAATGAAACCTTGATCTCAGAGGATGGTCTTAGAATTTCAGTTGTGTTTGGCCATATGAAACACAAACATCAGCAGTGACATCATAGTTCTCAATTTCATCAGGAATTTCTGTCCAAATTTGAGCATTAACAGCTTTACAAGCATCTGAAAGAGAGCCTCTTATACGCTCTCTCCAGATTTATGAAGTGTTACAAACTGAATTGATAAGTTGATAAGTAGAATCTGATATCAACCCATGAGACCAGTAGTAGTCACCCTCTGAATTAAAGTTTGTGCTGAACTCCAGGAGAGGGTTTCCTATCTTAACAAATTGATTTTCTTAAAATTCCAAAGCTCAATCAAATTTGAGAATACGAATTTGAGAAACAGATTTGTCCACTATCATTTTCATTTGCAAATCAAATCCTAAATTAATGATCCAAACAGGTTTTCTATTCAATACACAGTTGAACCAATCAATTCATGAATAACAATCAATCCATAAACCAACATTTCCGAACACTGAAAAAAAAAAAAGGAAGCTCCCCTAATGAATCGAAAACATCAATTTTTAGCTACTCTTATATCAGCTACATTCACACAACAATAATAATTTCCAGAAGAGTCATTATAATCAACTCAATAATTAATACAAGAAGTTGTGTTCACATTGATAGGAGAGTACAGTACTGGCTTTAGGCACTTTGATGAAAAGAATCATTTGTGTTGACTGTGGAAATGTTTCTGACTCTGCCCGTTTGTGTTTATAACAGTAATATGGATCTCCGTCGCTGAAGTTTGTAATACTGTAATGTTATTTTCACAAGATAGATTATATCTATGGTCTGCACCACAGTTTTTTGGATCAGTAACCGGCCGGAAAGGGCGACTAATGTTCTGGATGTTGCTGCATGAAGAAGGGAAACAAGGATTATTATCTCCACCATAGCAAGTTTGGAGGACTAGCAGGAAAACAAAGAAAAGGCTGGGGTCACAACTTCTGTCTTGGCTAGTTTTGGAGAAATTGTTGATTTTGTGTTTGCTAATATTGAATAATATAAGCTATGAAATTTCTAAATGCAAAAATATTTAAAATTTTAATAAATTATTGTATTTAGTGTAAATCTAAAATTAATAATTTTGACCTATCATTTTAAATGAATTTTAGTCAACAAGATTAGCTCTAAACTAATACTATTAGAATCAAATACTTTAAGTGATAATAAAATCTAAATTTTAAAGTGGTTCCTTGTTCTAGAGTTTTAGAGAGAGAATCTCCTCATGTTTAAATTTGTTCTTTTTTTCAACAAATCTTTTTTTTTATATATATATGTATTTATTCTATTTTGGTGGTTTATTTATTTGTTCCTTTATCTCTTTTACGGTGAATTGTTCTTTTCTTTTAGTTTATTATTTGGTCAATATTTCAATCATAATTGCAATCTTTATTTTCAGTATTAAATTTACGTTTGTTGATATTTAAATCAAATTCACAGAAAAATTATCAGAAGAGTCAAAAAATAGCTACCTAATCAATAGATCGCGTGAGCGAGTTAAATCACTAAAAAATTCAATTAAAAAGAAATGTTTTTAAAATGAGCATGAACAAAATTTGAAGTCAAAGAAAGAAAAGTGAATAACTATTAAAATTCATGAGTTAAATTATGCATTCAGCTCAAAAATAAGTGATTCATTGTTGATGTAATAATATTGTCAATTTCCATATTAATTTACCTACAAACCAGCCATTGTATCTGTACCCCTAAGGTATTGTAGAGTTAACCTAAAAAAATAAAAAGTGTTACTCATTGTAAACTTTATGATTTTTTTTAATTGTTGTCGTGTCATGTTTATATTTACTGTTAGAGTATATAATAAAATTGAATATTAACCTATTTAATTTTGAGTATGGAATTGTGTTATCAAACAAAATATATTTATATTTAAGTCTACCGTTTTGCTTTAAAACTTAATTAAATTATTATTTAATTCTTAAAATTTAATTTAATTAACAAAGTCATCTCTATTTTTTAAGAAACTAACTAAATAGTCCATAAATTTTAATTTTGTCAGATATTTTAGTCATTTTGTTCAATTTATATATATATATATATATATATATATATATATATATATATGAGTATTTTAGTTATTTCATCTAAATTTAATGAAAAAACATACAAAAATTAAATAGAAAGATTAAAGTGTTTGACGAATCAAAACAAATAGATTACTTAATTAATTTTCAAAAAATATAGACTATTTCATCAATTAGGGTAAATTTCTTAGATAAAATAGTAATTTATTCTTATTTTTAATGTTGTATTGTAGTTGTGGACTTGTGGGCCATAAAAATTTGCACGTATTCACACGGCCAAAAATCTTTTGCAATTTTTGCCAATTAATTTTAGGGAAAAATATATATATAAAAAAATATTATCTGATTTAACTATTTTATATTTTGAAATCTTTTGAATTTTTATTTTATTTTTTGATAAAAATGTGTATGAGTTTTGCACTGAAAGCAATTTGAGGTATATTGCACTTGTAATATCTTGAATTTTAAATTATAAAAATTTATTATTAATTGAGTATTTTATTTTAGTAAAATAAAATATTTATTTATTTAATTAAAATTTGAATTTGTCTAATTAATTTTTAGAACTATTTACTTAATTATTATTGTTATTATATATATATATATATATATATATATATATATATATATATATATATATATATATATATATATATATATATATATA